>OMLF01007486.1:17481-36595 GCA_900302615.1 Holocentrus rufus | reverse complement strand
TTGAGAGTGCCGTGTGGTATTATTCCACTTGTTTTATCTAGATAGAAATGACACAAGGAACTAAATTACAGTGTGACATTTGCAATATTATCAGATGCATTTATTTGTCATTATAATCATACTGAGACGTGCCTGTTACACTCACACTATTAAACAGCCATACTATAATCCTCATTATTGGATAGTGAGGACCTGGGAATGAAAATGGGTTCTTTGGTGCCATTTTCATGTCACTCACTGGTGCCAGGAACTGTTATTCAGGTAATGGGGGTAATTTGAGGAGGCATTAGATTAAAACCCTCCAGCACTTAGTTACAACGCCAATCCAACTGCCTGCTTCATTGTGGAAAATTACATCCATCCGAATGGTGAAATAAGCCTTTAGTTCACGTGTTATAACAATGAACCTGTCTTGGAGGACTGCAAATGATAGTTGGGGCACTTTGTTAGTTGCTTGGCTTATACCAGAGCACATGGCCCATGCGACTCTGTATTTCCCATGCCTTAGTATCCTCATAACATTATTTTATTGAAGTTGAAAGTCAGAAACATTCATAGCGCAGTGAAGGATTAAATCCCATCAGGACCTCCACTTCTGTGTCTGCTTTGCTCATTTACCTTTCAAACTTTTTTTTTTGTGTCTCACCAGGGAAACGGCTTGATTGTGTGTGGCTTTACTCCATTTACTTTTCAAACTTTTTTTGTGTCTCACCAGGGTAATAGCTTGATTGTGTGTGGCACCTTAAACTTTGGGAAAATAAGTTTCTTTGCCATGAATATGTAATGAGTGTGTATTGTAATGCAGTGGTAGTAGTGGCAGCGGCTGTGGTTTGAGTTAGAAGCACTGAAAGCCAGAATGTGCCATAGGCCACAGGGAACAAAGAATGGACAACAAGGTAGAGAGTCTATTATCAAATATCTGAAAATAGAGAGAATTCTGTGGAAGAAAACATTGTAATCATGGCAACCCAAAAGACTTTCTAAATAGAGCAAGACTTGTCGCCATTATTATACATATGGATATGGACAGGCCTGTGCTGAAACACATTAGCATGATTTAACCATCAATAAAAGTATAACAGAGTGTAACAGGGGTCAAGTCTTGCCTTTTGTAATAATAAAACTCTTTTGGTTTGATGTCTTTCATGTATTTTTCATTGGCTTTTTTTTTTTTCCTTTGGAAATCAGGTTGTATTTTCTAAAAGCAAACCCCAGCTAGAAGCTAGTTTATGCAGAGAGACACATCTGCTGTATGAAAATGACTCTGCACAGAGTTAGGAGACACGTTTTCTTTTTTTTTTCCCCCTGTAGATAACCACACCATGGCATCCCACTCAGCAGTGAGCATTCGCATCCTGGATGTAAATGACAACCCTCCTGAACTGGCCACGCCATACGAAGCCTCTATATGCGAAGACGCCAAGCCCGGCCAGGTAGGTTTTTCATAATGCAAAATCAGAATAGTCTGTCTGAAAGTCTGAAAGCTTGTGTGACAGTTGAGTATTCAGTAAAAACTGCAAACTTAAAGGTACCAATATAGTTTTCCTTTTAAACACAATTTGTTTTGTTTACATTCAAAATCTCTCACCAAACACATTATGAGTGCTCTTAAAGCCTATTAAACATGTTGAATGCATTTCCTACCTCAAAGCCTTCTTTTGGAAAATTACATTGTTTATATTAGCATGTGTAATATGTCATTTGCATCCTCACGGCATGACATGTTATGCAAAATGTAGCGCCATCGGGTACTATTAAATAGCATGTGTCATGCTTAAAACAAAAGTGAGGGTATCACACAATAACTGTGATCAAAATATTTCAATCAAAAACAACTTATCACTAAAGGAAAACTCTATTCGTCGGTGTATGTAAGGCATGATTATCTATATTTCTCAATTTCCAGTGATCTAAAGGGTGGAGGATGCTATTTCCACAGGCTGTCAGTTTTAGGCCTGCAGTGAGTCATTTACACAGACATTACACAGGCGAAGTGATAGTTCTCACTTCCGAATCCGCCCATGTTCACTGAAAATACCATCAGGCGTGCGAGACGTTGTTTGATGTTTTTTGGGGTTTTTTTTTTGCTGTGAGTCAATGAGATGGGAGTGGCGCACATTCAGACCAAATAATTTTTTTTTCTTTTTTATTTCCTGAGAGGCTTCTTTGATTTAGTCAAAACAACATAAAGTTTAATGAGCCATACGCTTCCAAATTAAAACCTTCTCTGTAGCAGGTGCTCTTGTTTCAAACCTAAGTAGTAACATCGCAGTCACAGACAGATGTATGCATGTGCGCAGCTATTTTCCCGTTTCTGCTTCAGACAAAAGTTTCTATGGGCTGAAATAGCTTTATGTGGCATTTCCCTTCCTCTTGCATTAGCTTTGATTCAGACATTAGACTCTCCATGTGGCAGGTAAGGTGCGAGGCAATCTTGGGACATGAAGGGTCTTGAAATCTGTGTAGAGCTACCAGCAATCACTTTGTCATTGTTATTCTTTTTTTTTTTGTTCATTTTCTCCTTATTGCTCTGGCCAATCACCTTCTTCTCTTGTCAGACCTCTTTCATTATTGCTGTATTTCTGGTTTGGACCATTTTCAATTGGACAACATGATCTATCTCACACTTTGTCCCAAAGGCAATTTATAAACTCAGGCACAATTTGCCAAGACTGCTGGTGCCAGAAAGAAAGTACTTTTTTTTTTTTTTTTTTCCTCCAAAGAGGGAGATTTATTTTCTCTGTGTTTCTGGATGCTGGATGCAGATTAGAAGTCAGCTGGATGAATACTTCACTGATTTCAATGCTGGATTTTTGTACAAGTCAGCAGTGTGTTTGGTTAAACTTAAGGGAATGGGGAATTCGTATTTTGAGAGTAAGGTAAGAGTATACTGCTTGCCAAAAGGTTTTCTGCATACCATTTCACGAGGGGCTTGTCATGCAGGACATCAATCACTGTCTTCCATCTGTTACCTAGCCCACATTTACAGAATACACAAATTCAGTTCTACCTACACCATATCAGGCAGGCAATAATACAGTAATTAGTGCAGTTTGACATTATAAATTCATAAACTACAAGGTCATGAACTCTCAGAGAACAGTTGGTGTAACTAAAGAATAACAGTTACCAGCAAAATTAAATTCTGAAATGACTTTTACGTGCACCATTACCCAACACTATTCAAACAGTGGGAGGCTGTCTGAAAAATCAAGACAACAGTCAATACCATGGCCATTTCCAATCCGATCCAATATGAGGCCAGATCCTCCCACTGATCACCATTAAAAATGGACAGAATCATTAGGGTGTTTTATTCTCCTTACACAGTCAACAGGCCCTGGGCTCAGTTAGGACCCAATTATCATGTGCAGAGCAAAGGAATAATTAAAAAAGCAAGGCTTTAAAGTGGGGCCTCCATGCTGGAAGCTGCATTTACATGTGTAATGAGGCTGAGGCCTCCCCTCCCCTTGATCCACAGACTCTTAACCACTTATAGCCCCTCTGTGCCTCTGCAACACCGCCCGCCTGCGTCTCTCCAGAACATTGTCTAGTCTGATCTTGCTCACTCCCACCTCGCTCCCTCTTCCATCTGCGCGAGCTCACATTAACCTTCAACTCCTAATCACACAGAGACGATTAGTCTTCCGGCAAAAGATCATTGCTGGCTCCAAGCATTGTAAAAGAAAAGGTTCTTTAATGCTCTCATTAGAGAGAAATGCAGTTAAATATTTCACACTGTAATTATGGAGCAAAGGCAGAGAGATATGCAACTTGAAGGTATACAGTGTTAAGGAGAATGTTAAATGACATCCATCTATCTATCCATCTATCTATCATCTATCTATATATGTATAAATCTATCTATCTATTTATCTATCTATCTTCCCTGCTGTATGTTGTGGTTCTTTTGGTTCCTCATTCCTGTGATTTTTTTTTCTTTTTCTGTTCCTCGCGGTCTCTTTTCGTATGTTGTTCAGGGAGTTCTGCTGAAGTTGACTGCTGAGATTGAATGAAAATATGTTAGCCTTGGGTCAGAGGCTTTCTAACGCTCATTTTCAGCCCCAGGGGTTACCACTGGGGGGCATGTGGGAAACGATTTTCTCTCCCATGTTGTTTTCAGAATAATATAACAAGAACTGTTTTTCAGTAGTACTTGTTGTTTGTTGTCAGTCCCTGCATCTTTACCTTTGGAAAAACGAAATGAAAGGTGTGAAAAAAATAATATGAGTCGAGGGATTTGCTGTGTCCGCCTTCGTGCCTTAGAGCTGTATGCATGTACTATTTTTTCTCTGATTTATGGCAGTGATAGAGCCTTTCTATTGATGGAGTTCAAAGCCCAAGGGAAAAATGAATCAGGGAATCAATTCACTAATGAATTACTCATACAGATACCATATCGATGCCTTAGCACTTGGTGAGATAGATTCTTCCATTAGAGAGAGAAGAGAGGGACCAGTATAAGATTAGTTAATGACCCACACTAGGATAAACAGTACTGCATGAGATAAAAAAATAAAAAACTTATTTGCTGCCAGAAGAAAACTCAATACCACCAATAAGGATGCAGAGATTGTATAGGAAACTATAGCCTGAAATTTTGATTCGTATTTCTCAGAACTGCTGCCACTTTGGCCTTGTCTAAAATCCCAGTGGTCTCTATAGAGGTAATGGAGCTCTTGAGAATTGTGTGATCAGTGCAGTTTGGCCACATCGTTTTTTCAAGCTCGTACTTGTTTAAATGTCTTTAAAGTTGCAGTGTCCTGTTGCAGAAAGCAGAAAATGATTGAATTATATTACTGTAAGTTATTACATTAAACTAAAACTAAGACAAAAGTTGAAAAATATTGTTGGAAATTAAAATAAAAATGTAAATAAGCTCATTAAGAAAGAAAAAAATTTAGCTATAACTATAAAAATGAAATAAATAAATGTGAAATTATTTTAATTTTGTATCCTGTAGACTGACTGGTTATTGATTGATTGATTGATTGATTGATTGATTGATTATTTTATTAGTCCTTCACAAAATAATTTTTGTGTCATTATTGCAGTCAGATGCACACTTACACAACTTGACAAGAACCTCATGACAAAACAGTACATTTACACAGTTACTGTAACAGCATAATGACATAATATACGTAATGACAAATTCTGATTAGGCCCCTCGTGCTCTCAGGAGAAGTCCCAGCTTTGCCAGTAAAATCACCGTTTGCACAGCTCATGTCGAAAACACTTGGGAAAAAAACAGTTTTGGGTCATTCTGTCCTGTTTTGGGTCATTCTGAGTTAAATGGTCTGAACAGACACTGTTGTTGAGTCTGTTAGTGCACTTTGGTTGTGCAGCAATATCAAGTGACAATTTACTGGGCATCCTGTGGCTCAGTTGTCCATAGGACTACTTTGAAATAAAAATATTGAAAAGGCCCAAATTATGCAAATCTGAAACAGAGGAATCTTTAAGAAAGTATTTTATTATAACTTATTTCACCAGTTTATTACGTAAGCTGTTTTGTTTGAAGCGCAGATACTGAAGCACTGCTGTTCTTAAATTTCATATCAAATCTCCCCGTCACCCCTAAGTAGATTAAACCCCTATATCAAATACAGAAATCCAAAATGAAACTACATTGGAATAAAAATGACCTGATTTTTGCCAACACCTTTCAGTCGGAACTACCTTTAAATGGCTTACCAGCAAGGTACTGCAGACATACTGGGAACATTCATTTTAATATAATTAGCATGTCACAAATCAGAGAAAATATCCCATCTCCTTTGTTCATATGGTAAATACTGTTGCATGATGCATACCCGTACACAAAAAAGTAGGACACTTTTGTCACAGTTTACAGGCTTTTTTTGCACAATATGTTTTGATTTTAGCCATGTAAGCATGCTCTACCTGTAATCTTGCCCAGGCAAGCCAGCAAGCGAAAAGACTGCATTTAATTCCCTAACTGAATTGCCACAGAGACATTTTCCAAATATACATTTTAAAATTACCCCCGTCGTCATGTGTTACAATGGCACATGTACATATCAGTGCTGTTTCTGACGCAGACTTCTTTTTCCCTATTCTGCCTGTGCAGCACAAAGTAGCTGTGTCACGTGGTTTCTGAAACAAAACAACAGCCAAAGAAAAAACTTTTGTTATTTGGTTCATTTTGCTATTATGTCCAACCAGAAGTGCTTGAATACGTGTCAAAGTCACATTTCCGACTTCCTGGCTCAGAAAAAGGGAGCAGCATCAGCGAGACAGCTGTGTGGTCTATCATTTTCTTTCAGTATTTTGGAATCGATTTGTGGTTCAGTGCATGTGCATATGAACGTATTGATTTATAAAATACAAATTACTGCACTTTGGAATAACAGAGCTCTGTCATAGACTGACAGTAATGAGCACAACTGTTGGGCCACTGTCAGCCAATTCATACTGCCTGGTTGCCCATGTTAGAAACCACTTTTTTCTGCATCTATCTTTCTATCTATCTATCTTTCTATCTATCTATGTTTTTCACCTCTATAATAAGGCAGGATATGAACAGAGCTGCCTAATACACCCTTATTCATTACCAACTCTTGCACAGTCTCCGTTCATCCAGTTGATGCAACACAATGACACAGTCTAAGCTCAATTACATTCATTTAAGCAAGCAAGATATTTCAATAGACAACCTAATAATGTTTGTGTGCTAAATATTCTCCATGGGTCCGGTGGTACCATGATGTCAGCGGAAAATAAAGTTAGTCTGGAAAACTGTACAAAACTGTGTTCGCTGAGCTTCTGCTTGGACTTGAATGAATAATTAATAGAATGAGAAATATCGCATAAAAGTACCATTACAGCCTATCATCTTCTTGTCAGAGAGTGTGTGTTGATCTAGGGATACTGACAAAAGTCCTTTGTCCATTAGAAAGCTCATGATTAAGAGATGGGAGACTGAAGCATCGATGGATCTGTAGGTGGTTGAAACTGATTACAAAAATGTAAAGACAGATGTTGCTTTGAAGTCTATATAGATATCATAAGCACATGGCTCTTCATATTGTACGCTTTTCCCACGTGTTCTCTTCCCGATGCATATAAAAGCAAGGGGTCAAAATCTGGACAATACGAAGCCGCTGTGCACTGTGGCCCGATATGTTCAAGTGCTTTGATGTGTACTACTTCTTCCCGGGATGCATTTATTTATTCAGTAAATGAAGCTGCCATAGGAGGAGCCCAGAGGGGCGAGCAGCAGCCAGCAGATGTTTGCGTGTAAAATGAGCTTCAATTTTGTTTCAGCTCCCCAGAACGCTGTTAATCAATTTGGAAACTTGGACAGGGCAACGACTCTCGGAAATAGGCATAATTACCCCCATTTTTCTTTCACCTGGCATAGGAGTGAGACATTGGCCAACTGCCCTCCTTTGCCCCGTACATGTGCTTCCCTACCTAGAGAACATGCACTTTGCTCAATTAGTCTGGCCTCCGCGAATAGAAAATACGAAGTAAGAGAGGACTATTACTGCTTTGTTAGATGTCGAGCGCGTTTTACTTTAAAGGCCCCTTATAGTATCTGAATTAATTAGAGCCCAACACCTGTTATTTTTCAAATGAATCAGCTGTCAAATTGCTTGGCTCAAGATTCAAAACATCACACAGAGGAGTGGTCCTCTGTTCCGCGTTGCCGTCGCAAATCAGCCAAAAACACGCTTGCTGCAGATTATCAGCATCAAATGATTGATAGCAGTACTTGATTATAGCTAATTATAAGCAAACACTAATTTATTTCATACCTAAATCGTTCAATCAAGCTGTCAGTGATGCGACAAGGCATATATGTTGTGTTTTTTGGTGTTTTTTTGTTTTGTTTTTTTTTTTGAAAAAAAAAAAGTGAAGTGTCTCTTCAGTCTGTGTGTGTGTGTGTGTGTGTGTGTGTGACAGAATGAACAGTTCCTGAGGTGTTGTTTATTTGTTGTGTGGTGACTCTCCATGGTGCTTTTCTAACCCACAGCTGTGGAGGTTGATATTGTTATAATGTTCCTGCTTTTGCTTGGATATATCAACTCTGTCATATAGTGAAAGAGTACATAGGGTTTGTTTTTTTTCTGTGGTTATACTTTCAGTTTTGTCCCTGAGCCAAACTCGCTCTCTGTTTCTCACAAAACGCGTCTCAAGCACAGATACACAAGTACAAACCCACATACGTAGCATGCTGCCTTTGCACAGGCTGTATGTGTATGTAAGTGCACACACACACACGCACACACATAGCCATTGCTGTCACACTCCTAACATGTCAGATCAACCCTGAGTTTACCAAGCTAATGAGGAGCATTCCATTGTCTCCAGTTATGCGCTGTGTTATCGCCCAGTCTCGCTCGTGGAGTGTCAGCTCCCTGGCTCAGGTCTAGTTTTCGGTGGAACCACAGAGAAAATCAGATTATCTTAAACCTTTTAACTGCGGTTGGGTTTGATCCCATTTGAGAGTTGGCAACACAACGCATTTTGTTTGTGTTTGGAGGCAGAGTGCATGTGGTAGGAGGAGGAGGGGAGAAGAGAAGCAAATAAATAAATAAATAAATAAAAAAGAACGAGTGACACAGGCTAAGCAGCTTTGGCTCGAGGACACAGTTGAAGCCAGGGCCGTGACACAAAGTGGCAAATAGCTTCTCACCTTTTATTTACGGGGCCCTTTCAGGGGCTCATGCAGGTCAGTGTTTACAGATGGAGCGAGCAAGAATAAAAAAAAAAGAGTGAGATAAAATGCAACGTAAGGCTGCAGGAAGTAAAAGACAGCTTGGATACACATGCTGCACAAAACAGCTGTGCATGCATACACCCGGTTCCCCTTTGTTCGAATGTAAATTACAGATTTATCTACATGCAGTAAATTGTGGAAGGTTAGAACTTGATAATGGAGAATTATCTCTCTGCAGCTTTCATATTCTATTGTTCACTGGCAGTACACATTTAAGGAAATCATTTACAATTTAAAACGCACTGCCATACACTTTTAGTCATTAAATACTTTTGTCAGGTTTGAGAAAAAAATGGATAAAATGTTTAAAAAATGCATAAAGTCGAAGTGCAAAAATGTATTATTCCAATTGAATTACAGCAGTGGTGCAATCTGGCAACATATATAGTACCGCTGTGCTTACATATGTGATAAGGTCTTAAATCTGCACTATGCAAAATTGCTGAGGGTCAAATGAAGTGAGGACAATTTAGACTCAACTGAGAAAAAAAAGTGGAATAAGTACATGATTTAACAGTTGAATCTACCTGGTTCTAATCAGTTCTGTAATACATTACATGCATATTCAATGTTTCTGTCAGTTCTGTCTTCTCTTCAGATTTTCCAATGTAATTCAGTTTAACTGTTAAGTAACTGTTATTACCCTGTGCACTGAATCAGTCAAAAATATCACCAATCATGGCCCAGTTATTATAAATCATCATTCTCTCCATTTTGGTGCTGCACCTGTGTGACTGACACGTGAACACAATCTCAGCCTCTCAGGCCATTCCCCGCCCACCCCGTGGTATTTATCTGACTGAATGCAGAGGGACAGATATCATATAGTGCCGTGTGTGCAGAAAAAAGGGCTGGGTGGAAAGCCAAATACTAAGTATGGCCTGGGGTAACGGAGGCCTGTCAGCTCTGCTGTGCCGTCTCACAGTTGGCTGAGTGGGTCACTATGACAGATCACCTCAGCTTGACCACCCCGCCCCTCAGCCCCCAACCCCTCGGAGAGTCTGTTTTAAATGGCTAAATGTTAGGCCTGTCTGAAACGCACTTACATATCAACACGCTTACTCACCCCATGCACGTGTACGCATGCACAGACGCTCAAGGAACAGGTGCATGCACACACACGCACACACACACACACACACACAGTTACTCAGCCTGTACACACACAGACTGACACACTAGGCATACAAGCGAAGTGAGTAAAAGGAGCAAACCAACAAGACTCTCAGTTGTGCCAGACAATGTTTGATGAGTTGTGTAGGAGACTGAATGACTCATCTGTTCTAGTCACCAAAATGCCCTTTCCTTTTGTCGCTCTCTTAATGTTGATTCAGACAGACAAACAAGCAGATGAATACAGACACTCTTACTAACACCGCTTCGGTTTTTTAGCACAACTTGCCAGACTTGAATACCCATTTATTCCACCAACAGTTTTCAACATCTGACCTTGTTCGCTTCCATTTTCAGGGCTGAGTGTGAAGGCCCAAATGCACTGGATGAGTCTTTTGACATGCCATTTGATGCATCGTGCTTGATGCCTCTGTGATGTGCTTTATATAGGAGATTTGAAGTACTATCATTAGGTCACTTTGGATAATATATTTTTTCCTGACTTAAGTTTTACAGTCTGGTATATAGTCCCTTTATTCTATAAGACTTTACCAAGTAGCCCACTTGTTGAGCTGCCCACAGGAGCTAATTAACTAAATCCAAAAATGCCCTGTAACATATGACTGCAAATTAGAAATTTATCAAAAAATATGCATCATAACACAGACATGCATATTTAGATAATTATATAGTCGAGAGTATCGCCCTCTGGAAAACTATCATTATCTTACCCCATTTTTGCTTTTGCACTGCGGCTCTAGAAACCATGATTTCTCCATGTTTAGCTGTGTTGTTCCTGTGCTGATGCTCGCACAGTCAAATCTAATTCGGTGCGACGTGCCCAGGCTTGTTTGTCCTTCCACTGGACACCTTGAGCGTGCGTCTCCATCAGTGAAGTCAACTGGTGCGTCTGAAAATCCTCCCAGTGCGTTTCTGGCTTTATGAGCTTCCCCTCACCTCATTTTAAAAGGAGTTCTGTTTGTTTAACTTCCCTTCTGCCAGGGTGAGACGCAGCTTATTTCTGCTGTGAATAAAAAAAAAAAAAAGACGCCCTCTCACGACCTTGACCGCCTCGCCCCCGAACACCTCGACGGCAGACAGGCTACTTTTGGGAGAGTCTCCCCTCCGAGCTTTCCAGAGATGCTGGAGATTTAAGGGGGTCAGACAAGGGGACTGTTAGATAGAAATCTAATTAGGTGATTGTGCTTGAGGGAGCTTCGCTAGCTGCTCGATAAACTCCCACACACCCGCGCCTCTCCTCCTCGCTCATTTCCCGCTCTCTCTCCCTCTCTCGCGCGGTCTCCCTCGGTGGTTTTGCGCTCGCCCCGAGACGCCGCCGGAGAGTTCCCCTGCTGAGGGCACTGTCACAGAACGCAGATCGTGGCTCGCTCGCTGCATCCGCGCTGTCGTTCATATTTCTTCAAAGAAAATAGTTGATTCATCCCTCGACTGATAATAAAGCCGTTGCTTAAAATGTGTCCTCTCTTCTCATTACTCTTTTACCTTCAGACTGGAAAAAAAAAGAGAAGTAAATAAATAACGGGGGAGGGTTTGGTTCAAAGACCGGAGAGGAGATACAATCAGGCGTTTTCTGTTTTGGCATACAGCACACTCAGCTGTATTTTTAATATATCACGGTGGATTGACTCGATACGTGGCATGCAAGGGAGGGCGGGAAGTTGTCTTCTACACTGCAGGTGGTTTGCATTATTATAGTGTCAGCTTGGTCTGTCTGTGCGCCCATGCACACATGTACAAGAAGCCCAGAGATGCAATTCAAAATAATGGACTCCTAAACAAAAACGATAAAAAAAGATGGAAATATTTCTTTTGAAGTAAAAATAATAGAGCGAGAATTTGTTAGCCTCTGCGCAGTTTGTTTACCCTCTGCCCTCCTTCCGTCTCTCTTTCCAAACAAAACAAAGGAAAGTATACGCAGCGTTGTAAAATGAGCAGTGCATATAGCGGCCCCACCACCAGCAGATGTGAGCGAACTCAAACAGGCCCTTTTATTCATGCAGATTAGTCATTTGACTTTGACTCAGATTAACATACAAAAGCATAAACAGAGGCATTTTGATACATTTGCAACACAGCCGTAATAGGGGGTGGCTGTATTTCTTCAAAGTCTGTCAGCGTCTGACAAAGCAATTTAATGTATCTAATTCTGAATACTGTTGAATCATGTATAGGCAAACGAAACCTTTTTCTTTATGTCTATACGACCAGAGGAACAGTTACAGTTACAGTGGTGCGGCAGATAAGCAGTCTCCTGCCAGTCTCAAGCCTCCCCTCAGCAAGCTTGTCAAACACTTACGCTGCATCAAAGATTAAACACGAATTTGAGCCTCGCTGTCAAAAGTAACAGAAGCCATCGGAGATCATAAAACCACTGCATGACGCAGCCCGGACTATGGTTTGAGTTTCGAGATGTCATTATACTCTGTTCCTTTGTAAGTCCTTCACTGGAACACAGGGAGCAACTCCTCATTTCCTGCGTTTCCCAGCGCTTCTTGGGTGCAGATTTTCCGGAGCAATAAGGAAAAGCCATGTAATTTAGCCTGAAATCATGCTATAGCGTTTTGTAATTACACAGCGGGTCACATAGTCCCAAATAGCCTCTCTGAGCTCTGGGTATGACTAAGCCTGTTCTGTGTCTGTGATGATTACGTCAGCGCTGAGGAGCTGTTTATTCTGAAGGTACAATTGTGGCCCGGAAGTGTGCTCGACTGTAGCTTAGTCACAGTAATGCATAGCCTTCCCTTATGCTCATAATTCAAGGCCGTGTGCAACACCATAAAGGAACGGGGCTGTCTCGCACAGAAAGGCAACTTAAATTCACGCAATAAAGCAAAACTCCACGCACGAGAAAGCCGCGGCTGTCTATCCACAGCGTCTAATGCATTGTTTGGATAATCAATTTGCATCCGGGTGATGAATGAGGGACAGATTTTTCTGGAAAGGACGGGAATGGGAGAGTGAGATGCTCCAGAGGAGATAAATGCAAAGGACAAGGGAAGGCAAGAAAAGGAGCTCGCGGTGACAGATAGAGAGATCAGGCGGAAGAGGCAGAGGGGTGGAGGAGAACAGATAGACGGGGAGAAGGGATCACTCTGCTACACAAAGCCGCATTTAGCATTTCAAAAAATGCCATAGCCCTTAAAGAGGAGACAGTCACTGTAACAACCCCGTAATGGTTTGATGTATTTCCTTAGTTCTTATCTGATACCATGGGCTTTTGTGAGACCAGACAAAGGAATTACATCCATTGAACGCCCAGCTTTAATCATCTTGAGAAGTGTCTCAGTTAATAGTAGTTCTGGGGGTTGTTTGTCATGTGTGTCTCCACAGATTTCTAACAGTGCCTCACAGCAGCCTACCTGTCATGTGTGTATGTGTGTGTGTGTGTGTAAAGCAGACAGCGTGAGAGAGAGAGAAAGCGTGAGAGAGCGTGAGCGAGGCATTCCAAAAATTCAGCCACACTTTCTGCAAGATAAAACTTGTCTACCTTAACAACAGGAAAAAGAACATTGCTTGCGAGATTCGGTTAAAAAAAAATCTCATTAGTATTTTGCTGACTTCCAAGACCAAAATGAATTCTGTGAGCCTCTGACAAGGCTCTACAGTAATGAGAAAAGCCAGCAGAGGATTTTAGGCCGATTGCCTGTCTCAGTGTATTGTCTCTTTTCCTGGCCTTCCACAAAGTGGCCTCATCTGTTTCTAACCTACATAGTCATTTTTCAGTCAGTATATGTGATATGGTGAGAGTCTTTCTCAGTCAACCTCTCCTACACCATAATGTATCCACAACATTGTACGGTTTAATGTATACCACTGCGTGCTCATGCAACCCATTGCAAAATTATTTAAAACTATAAGAGCTGATTTGTCTTTGTCAGTTAACCTGAATATCAAAGATCTTAAGACAGATTCAAGAGAGAGCTCTTTTTGGTCAAAAGTTAATGTTGATTCTTTAGCCAAAACTTTTGATGGCTTGGCACATGAAGCTGATGTGCTATTTGACAATGGCCTTTGGAGCACTCAAAAAGTGAATTTTGAGTTTTAAGTTAACTTTAAATCTCTTTTTAAAGGGCCATAAAAATGATTTTACACAGTTAGCCTAATATCTACAAAATGTACTTTATATACTCAATGTTTCTGCTAACCATGGTCCAAAGGGAACGGTTGTATTTTAGAACTGCAATATCGTTCTTGATACCTTTTACCGGGCTATTGGAGTCCATTCATTCCTGTACCAAATGAAAATGAACTTTCAGAGACTTCAGAATTTCTCCACACCAGTATTCCATCACTGAAATAAAGACTTTGTCATTAGTTTTCCTCAAAGAAGCTGCAATGTCACGTTTCAAGGACTTTCAAATTAGCAGATTTGATCTGAAAGCTTTCCTCATGGTACATTCAGGCGAACGTTTCGCCCAGTTACGCTGCAAATTTGCTCTTGTAAAAGGTCTTTCCTCTGAAAAAGAGTTGTTAATGCCTAACAATGTCTTGTTTGACTGGTTTTGTTCCGTTATGTCGCAGTTGAGGTGTTGCTAATAAATTAGCCATGCATAGCTAGCATTTCGATCTCCTGCCTTGATTTTGTTTCCAAGGGGAATATATTTTTATGAACACTCTGTTGTGATTGATCAAAGTAGCTTCTGGTCTGGAGGACTTTTCCTTTAGAAGATGGCAGCATCTGGTTTTGTCACATACTCATTTTAACGTGCTTCACTATAGACACTATGGAGCATTTTGTGGCAAGATTGTGGAAGAGAGAGTCTCGCCTGAAAGACTCTTTATCTGAGCGGGACCACACGGTTAAATAAAGGTTAAAGAAATAATAAAGATAATAATAATAGAAATATATGGATTCATATGCTCTGTGCCATCAGAGGCGACAGGGCCAAGTGATGTGCTGTGAAAATATCATTTATCAGCTTGTGGTTTGATGCTTGAAGAGTAATAGGATGAGCAGGATGAATTGTCACTGAGAGGCTTGTGTTAAGGTGAAAGGATCTCTAGGGACTGTTTGATGTCTGTTCAGCTCACAGTGAATCCTATCTCCCCTTATTGTGTCCATACAGAGTTCTCAAAATTGGATCACAGTTGAGTTTTCTCTTTGAATGTGGATCACTATTATTGCCTTATATACAAAGTCTGCACCTTTGCTCAATCACTGTCTTCTTTTCTGTTCCCCTCTCACATTTGTACTTTTCCCCGTCTTTAAGAAAATACAGCGCGCTTACAGAATATCTCTGTCCTTTTCTGTTCTCCCCAGGTCTTCAGTGAGGCGTTTTAGTTTTGAACTTCCCAGCATTAAATAGACATTACTTTTGCACTACTCTGTGAACATTATGCAGAAAGAAACGCTAGATACAATTGACACTTTTCCTCTTTGTAGCTCCTTTAAAAAGCTTTTGAGTCAGTTATATCCAAGTGAAAGGCATTTCTTGGTGGATTTTTTTGTCGCCAGCCACTGAATGGATCTTAGAGGAAACTTACCATTGTTTAAGCCTTAACACTTCTTTTCTTGTCCCTTTCCCTTTTCCTTCCTGGTTTCCTTTCTCTTTCCACAGCTAATTCACACCATCAGTGTGGTGGATAGAGATGAGCCCCAGTCCGGACATCGCTTCTACTTCACCCTTGCCCCTGAAGCCTCCAACAACCGGCACTTTACTCTCTGGGATGTCAAAGGTGAGAGGTCAAGGGTCATCAGGTTCATTAGAATGAGGCATTAGGCACAGAGGTGTAGCGGAATATGTAAGCAATGATGCCGATGGCAGAAACATTGTAATTCCTCTCTGTGGTATGATACTGCAAGCAGAATTCTCTAAAGACCAGAGGGTTATATTAGGACCGAGTGAGCCTAGATCCGTGTCTAGAATGCATGCAGGTGCAGCAGCACTGTTTTTCACTAAAACCTTCAAGATCCTAATGAAGATTGTAAAGACTGAGAGGGTGAAGGATGGAAACTCACCATTATTTCCCCACAGCGATTGGCAACGTGACAAGTCAAGCGAAATGCTCAAGGGCATTCTACAAATGTAGACTTTAAAGGGATATTCAGTTACTTTATGAGAGTACAACTGTATAGACGCCATTGACTTTGCTCAGATATTTTCCAATAACTTTAATGGTTTATTTATTCGATTCAGGTGCTGGCTGGTGGCTGTCTTCAGCATTGGACAATGCATGTATAGCCAGAAATATTTGACAATAATAGAAGAGTATATGGGAGTGAATTTAGTGTATTTTTCTGCGACTGGCCATCTACCTGATGCTGTCGGAGTTTCCCTGAAAGAGTAAACCTATTCTGGTCCCCTAAGTGAAGCAATATAAATGCTAGTATTATTAAAGTATTTTTTGCAGCCTCTACACTCTTTGACCCATGTCTGACACTCCAGACTTTAAAAGGAGGTTTTGCACAAATTTTCGAAATCTTCTATACACTGTCTGAACGCAAAGTATGCGCTGTGAGTTCATTTTTTTTTCAGAGTAACAGGAATTTTATATGAATATCATTAGCCTTGAAATGTGTGTGGGCTCTTTTTTTCTTTAAGTACTTTGTTTAGCACAGATTTTATTCCCCATTCCGTTTTAATGGAATGTCAACAACTTGCATAATTGCCTCAAGTGTCATCATGAATTTAGCATGCTGTATAAAGACACCATTTAAATGTAACTGCATTATGTAAGGCAACATAAGGACCAGCAGCCTCCCCAGCGATGGCTTCGCTTTGCTGTGGAGATCAACTTTTTCATGCTTGTCCGTGTTTTTGCAAAAACTGCCCGCACAGAGCCAAGTGGGATTAGATGCTTGCAGATCCCTCTTTTGGAGATGTGTACCTAAGTGAATGTGACATCTGGCTAAATCAAGATTGATCTGACACCGGGAAAATGTCAGGGGAGCGGCCCGAGCTAGGGAAATGTCACTGTGTGGAGGCAGCAAGGTCTGTTTCAGTCCTGCTCACATGTATGTGCATGCATCCACAAAATATAGTGCCAGCTACGCACATCTACAAATACACACATATAGACTTGCATATTTTTTTAATTAATCATGAAAAGAGGATCTCTTCCTCCCTCTCATTCTCTCTCCTGCACATAGGCATATGTACTCTCACCCCACACGCAGATGGTCAGCTCCTACTGCATTCACATGGGGCTCTGACACCGGAGCACATGGACTTAGTGCCCTCATTTATGGGGGCACTAACCACCCAATCAGCTCTGGCTCTATGCTTCACTCTCTATCATTACTACCTCTGTCAGGCTGTGTGTGTGTGTGTGTGTGTGTGTGTGTGTGTGTGTGTGTGGGGGGGTGTAAACTGTGTGTGTGTGTGTGTTCGTGTGTGTGTGTGTGCGCGCACGCGCGTGCGTGTGTGTGTGTGTGCGTGTGTGTGTGTATGTGTGCTAGATAACCACGGGTACTCAAATACAATATGGACATGCTTACATGCACATGCTTTTGCACCTACACAGACACATACTCACACACACACACACACACACACGCACACTTCCGCAGACCCAGTGGTGTCTATTCGTCGAAAGACAAACAGAACCCCACACAGACCTTTTATCCTCCCACCCCTCTTTTTTCCACTCTACTGTCTCTTTTCATGGACACATTTGTCAACCTGTCACTTTCAATCTGTCACTTCTTCTTTTCTCCATCACGGCCTCACGTTGCATTCTGTCTCCGAGCCTTGACACACAACGATGAAAAGGCATTTCTCCCCATGTTGCTAAACTCCTCAGAGTTGTCGCCGCAAATCTGCAAAGCAAAGCTCACCTTTATCAAGAAACTTTGCTTTTACGTGATAAATTGTCATGGAATTACCTCGAGAACGTCACACTTCATCCTTGAAAGGAAGTGTAGGTGGGCCATGTGCGCCCACTGTATAATGAGTACTGTGAAATACAAAAATACACCAATGAGTCCCATAAAGGAGCCCTTTAGTTATTTATTTTTTTATTTATTAACAGTAATTTAGCCTTTAAATCACTATAACTAAAACATTAATTTACTTAGTTTAAGCTAATTTTAACCAAGCCATATATCGGTCACACTACTGATTCTGTAACTCATTGGGAGTTTAGTATATAGGAGCTTGTTATTATCAAATCTTATGTTTATTTATTTTATTATTTTTTGATTTTTTTATTTTTTAAGGTCAGTAAGTGGTCACTTAAAAATAGTTGAAAATGTCTGAATTCTGTATTCATGCATTCCATGCACTTGGAGGGATTTTTTATTTATGTTTTTTCTGAAGCAGACAGACATGGAAGAAGCCGCTGTGTAAAAAGTCAAAAGGACAAACCCGTGGGCGTAACGTTCCCGTACATAAACAGTATTATGAAGATTGTTCCACATGTACCAGAGCGGCACGAGGGCGACATGGATGACGATGATATATGTTGCGGGAGATGGATTGCTCGGTATCATACATGCAAGTCCATGCGGCTCTGACTTTATTTGTCAAAGCCTCCTCCTGTATGCTGCGTTACATTTGTCTATGTCTCCCACGGAGGGGACGTACATACACACTGGTGAAGTTTAATTTCAAACAGTGGCTCTCTCACTCATTTTCCCCCTCGGTTTCATTTGACTAAAAAAAAAAAAAAGCATGATAAATGTTAATGGCACACAGGCAATTCACTTTGCTGTTGGAATTATTCAACTCCAACTTTAACTTGACAACGCTGACACCCTTCTCCCAGAGTCCTTGGACTGTGCATTATGGAAGATGATTTATTCAGACTATACTGTAAACAGAGGATGTCATTTTTCCGTCCGGCTCCTTGTTTGTCACTTGAGCTCTGATCATTCCTCGAAGAAGCCGGTCTTTCCATTATTACATTTTAATCACATCGAAAACATGTCCTCACCTCGGCGAGTGCACGGCCGTCAAAGCCGTGATTCGCTCTGACGTTCCGGCGATGCAAAACACGGGGCGGCGCGGCGGTCACGGCACTTCATCAGCGCGCTTCAAATGAGAAGAAAGGAGGGTAATAACCGGCGCTGGCTGGACGGAGTGCCGTCAGCTCTGCCCGGCCGCTTTCTGAAATCGAGATCGGCCTGCGCGGAGAGAAAGAGGTTTTGTTCTTCAAATTTTCAACTGTTCGTTCTCTGTCTCTATTTCATTTTCTCTCTCTCTCTCTCTCTCTCTCTGACCTCCCCTTCCCCACCACCGCCGCCGCCGTCCCCAAAACCGCTCTCTCACCAAGACAACACAGCTGGTATCC
>OMLF01007485.1:1500-15109 GCA_900302615.1 Holocentrus rufus | reverse complement strand
TTTGGACCTTGTCATCCAGCTGCTTGTACAGCTTGCGGATCTCCTCCTCGTACTTCTGCCGCTCCTCCTCGGAGATGCGAACCACAATGGAGGAGTTGTCGTTGTCCAAGATGGGGCGCTCCTCCACGGACTCCAGACGGGTCACCATGTTGGCCGTGGTCTGCTCCGTCTCAGGCACGTCCTCTCCTGATAGAGGGGGTGCACAGGGAGGAAGAAAGATGAGGGAAGAAACAAGATGGACAGAAAACTCCGTATGACTAACGCAGCTTTGCTCACAGCGCCCCCATCAGGATCTCGTCTCACCGTTCCTCCAGCGGTTCAGCTCAGCCTCCAGCCTCTGGATGGTGTCCTTCAGCGTCTTGTTCTTCTCTTTCTCCTTCTCGTACTTCCTCTTCCACTGCTCCGCCGTCAGCTCCAGGTTGATGGAGGCGGTGTTCCTGATGGTCTTGGCGCTGTGAGGAAGGAAGGCAGGGAGAGAGAGAGATGATTCATTTGTTCATTCACTCATTGGATGATTATCTTTTATTTAGCCTTATGGTTACAAACTGATTATTTAAGAAATAAAAATTCCCACACATGCTTGTCACAGCTAAATATTTTACTATGTGATGATAAAAAGCTCTTTCTCAAACTCAATAGATCCAAAATAAGGCCTTTTGACTCCAAAACCGATGTATTCCTCCCTGCTGAAAGGAAATTATTCCCAATAAATAAATAAGCTAAGATGTTTTTCTGATTAATCTGCAGCTAAACATGAGGAATGCTTTATGGAGTTGAGTGAACATGGACAGTAAGTATCTGTCTCTGCCACATTTTGTTTGTGCTATGTCAGTTTTATCTAAATTGTCCAGGGCTCAAAATAGGTTGCTGCCCTGCTTTTGAAGTGCAAATTTATTCAGTCTGAGCGAGAAGATGGAAGCTACTTTGTTGACATAGAAGACAGAAAATGTTGCAGCATGTTATTTTGCTCTCTGCTGCTCTCTTTGACAGTTAAAGTCTCAGTTTAGGTTCATTTCTTCCTGTGTGTACCGTTGTCCAAACATCAGGGTGGATTTGGTCTCGGCGTCGTTGTAGCTGGAGGGAGAGCAGCAGATGAACATGGTGGTGCGACAGTTTCCACCGAGAGAGTCCTGCAGGATGCGGGTCATCTTGCTGTCACGGTACGGCACGTGGGTTTTCTACAGGAGAGAGAGGGAAAAGAGGGCAGGAGGAGGGGAAAGAGACGGAGGAAGAACAGACAGAGAGGGATGAAGAAAAAGGAGAATAGGACAGATTGTGGGGAAGGATGGGGTGAACAGGGAGGCAGAGAGACAGGAGGGGAAAGGCATATAAAAAAAGTTGTTAAGAGAGACAGAAAGAGAAAAAATCAGGAAAAAAAGTGAGAGCAATGCTTGCGGGCATGTTTGATTTGGCTACTCCTGCTTGCTGACTTTGCAAGTCTGCAATTATCCTTGAGGGGGTTTTATGCAGCAAAATTTAGCTCACACTAAACGCCGCCCTTCCCCTCGCTTTCAAATCCCTGCACGCCCAGAAACTGCCCTCAAAAGTGGCAGATTGAATGTGCCGCATCCAACTAATCTCGTAATTGGCACAGTGTGGCAGAGAGAGTTTTGGCATTTGACGGGCAAACCTGTTGAGCTGGCAGAAAGAGAAGACGGGACAGTGTAAGACTGGACAGGATGGATTTCAGCTACAAGTCAACAGGAGGAGAGACAATTACACAAGTGCTTGTAAGAAGAAGAAAGAAGAAAGAGGAATTTGCTACATGGAGGATATTTCTCAAACAGGACACAGCCTGGTGCAGACATCAGATTTAAACATATTTTACAGATTTTAACATTTAAGTTTGTTTCAAATATCTCATTTTTATCTCAGCTTCACTTGTGCACTAGGTGAGTGGGTTTACCTCTTTTGAAATGGTACTAAATGCGGAGAAAATACAAATATAACAGCTACGCTAAGGTGCTATAAATATCTGACACATCGGCGGCACATTAACACATCTATAAAAAATATTTGGCACCTAGCAAACACTCAGAAGCATAAATTAAAACCAGCTTTTCTCACTGCTGGCTCTATTTTAACATGGAGGCCAATGAAGACCCATAAAATAATGAGTTTATTCTTTTGGCTGCTATAATGAATTCAAAATCTATGAACCCAAATCTTTGAACTGAGGTGGGAAGTTTGTGGAGTGAAAGAGGCTCACCGTTCCCTCAGCCAGGGCAGAGATGACGTTGCCCAGAGCGGACAGAGACTTGTTGATGTTTTTAGCCTCGTCCAGGACGGCTCCGGCTGCACCGGTCTTACTGACCTGGAACGAAGAGAAAGAGAGAGAGAGAGACAAGGACAGAGCGAGTGTGGTGAAATATGAGACATGGAGAGCTGAACAGAAACATGAAGTTGGGCAAAATAACACTTTTATACCTGCATGTTCACTAAAAAATGGATTGTACAAAAGGTGACACATCATCCTATCCACACATTACACACTTTGTAACATCATGAGCATTTATAAAGACATATTTTATCCATCTAGTGTAGTGATTCTCTGTGCATATGGTATCTATTATAATGCCTATAATTAAGGCCAGAATAAGTACTTTATACTATCAGAACATCCACTTAATGCCCCAGAAATGCTCATTCATTGGATGGAGTTTGATCGCAGGTCAGGAGCCACTGATATTAAAAAACTTCAAAATAAAACCCTGTCAAACCTTCTCACTGCCAGCCAGATCCACCAGGTAGAGTTTCCCACACAGCTTCTGCTCCGTCTCGACGTGCTCCTGCTTGATGTTGATCAGGAAGATGCTGTGGCTGCGAGAGCTGTGCTCGTTCATGTCTGCAGGGAGACAGAGGTACAGTGGTCAGGGGATGGAAAAGGTGAAGAGAAACTAAAAGGAGTGGATTGAAGCTGAAGTCTGTGAAGGTAACTGATGAGAGGCTCGACTGAAAATATTAGACCTTTAGTTATGGGTGCAATCTTGTGTTAAAATGAGATGATGTTGCTGATACATAGGCACCATTTGGAAAGAACAGCTACGGGCAAAATTGCCTTTGAAAAAAAAAACAATTTTGTGGGCTTTGATTAACGAGGCGATAACTGGAATAATGTGAGCCAGATTTCCCATTTATACACTGCCTCTGAAAGTTGCCTGTGTGCCAGGAGAAATGTGATTATCACTAAAGAAATAAGAGTAACACTTCATTTTCACCTCCCACCCCTTCAATGAGGCATTTATAAATAGTGTATAAACAATAAATAAATGGTTTCTGACACAGTTTAACACAGTGGTAAACACATACGATGTTTTAAATAGTGAATTCACAGGTTTGGAGAGCAACAATGTCATTATGCTGTAGAGTGTTAGAAAGCATTTTTTAACTGTTTACACACCATTTATAAATGCTTACAAGAAATAAGACAGAGAGGGAGTACAGGGATACTTCATTGAGCAATTATGGAGATTTCCAATCAAAAATAATCATTCCACCATTTATAAAATGTTTAATGACAAATGAAAACCCTATTTTCAAAAAACAAAAACATTTATTTACTAAAAGATCATTTCCTGTCCAATTCTACAGTTTTGAGGATGGCACCATTTTCATGAACCTGAACTACTGAGAGCTCAATTTAAAGTAACAATTATATCAGTGCATTTCAAGTGCTCCGTATCTTATTTGTGATCCAGAGCAAAACATCCGGGCAACAGAGCGAGAGGTAATTTTGCTAAGGCCAGCACACAGCGCAGATAAGCAGGACAAATAAACAGCACCGCCTGAATCTGCCTCTGTGTTCGACCTCAGCTCAGGTTACTCTGCAGATGATATCTGAGGGCACCAGTTCAATACCTGCAGAGCTGAGCCCATCAGTCTGCTATCACAGCACTGTTCTGCAGCACAGTGAGTCAGCAGGCAGACGTCAGACATCATCTGGGACAGGAAACAGATTATGGGGCTGATGGGAACGCCGTCCATTCAGCAAATCTGTCTACGTGTACTTGCACATCTCCACGTTCATGTTACTTGTGGAAAATAACACAAAATGAATAAGGGGATGAAATGGAAATGTCCTCTAATAAAATTTACTTCTGATATGATCCTGCTATTAAAACTGTGAATTCACTTGTTAAGAATTTCAAAAGTATAAAATGCATCATTTAACAGCAGCTTTTCGCAACCAGAAACACACTGGCAAAGACTGGCAAAGCAAATACCAGATCAATAATTGCTCATAAAAAGGCAAAATTTATATACCTAGTTCTTTGAAATGGCACAGAAAGTCTGATGTGAGAGCCAGTAAACACACTGAACAGCCACATAAGGCACGAAATGCAGTGACTCAGACTGAAGGAGCAGCATCATAAGCTTCTCAGGTTTTTATTAAAGGGGTTATGACATTTTTTTGTTGAACACTGAGTCCCGAGGCACACCTGAGCTCACTTCATTCACTTCATGCCGCACTGGAAATCAAAGCTGTGAGTCAGCATCAGACTTAAAGACGCCATCCACAACAGACAAAAAAAGACAAATATATCATCTTGCTGCTTAGACGGTGTTTCAAGACCTTTATATTCTGTAGTGAAGCCTTATGGATCGAAGCCCAGACATCAGTCTGACCTGTGAACCTGCAGAACCATCCATTAGTCAAATGTTATTGTTGGGCTACGGAGGCGTGAGTCAGCACTGACCTCCAGACACGGGGGCGAGGTGGAGTTTTTTAGGAATGCAAATGCAACAGAAGATGCAGGAATTAACGTCTTAGAGAACTTCTATTTCTGCTAACTTTGAAGTTTTATGCATTTATTTGTGTACAGACTGTGGTCTTATGCACTGGTTTTATATTCTGTTGTCTTAAATGTTTGTCAAGTTGATTTGTTGATTGTATGTTGAATCAACACGCCAAGGAAAATTTCTATTATTCCTATTATTTATTTATTTATTCATTCATTCATTTATTTTTAATTTTCACTGAGTCACTTTTTGCATGAAATGTGCTATATGTGCTATGCTCGATTGCTGATACATGCAAATTTAAATGTTAACATGCCCTACTCAATTGTACCCAATTTATTGATTAGAATAGTGGATGAAATCTATGAGCAGAGATGATTGGGTATTTATGATTGGTGATAGAATTTACTTTATTTCGATGGCGGCTCCAGGCAGAAATGTTTTTCAAATCGACAACAACGGCCCAGAAACATTAAACCGAGCTCCATCTGACTACCTCTCATTTCTTTTATGAGAATGCATGATGCCAGTAAAGTATAGTGCACTGTAGCATGACGATTACATAACATGATACAATAACAGGCTGCATGAACTGTCACTTTACACATCATTAACTGCTCCTGAAGGCTGCTGCTGGCATCAGAGAGAAAAACTGGATCCCATTTTCTGATATGGAAGCAGAGGGAGACGCTGGAATGGAGTGATGGTGACTTAGATAGGAGGAAGGCAGATTAGTTTATTCACAAAAGGGTATCTGAAGCGAAAAAAGATGATTTCACGTCACTGCCAGCGCTTATCTTTTGGACAAATTTCCCCCTTTATCTAAACTTTGCCAATTTTGTGTCATTGTGATTATGATTTCCAGGATTTCAGCTGCAGTGTTTTAGGATAAAGAGAGACTCACTGGTCACGGCCACGTGGCGGTTGGATTTGCCCTCATCGATGACATCCATGACCTCGTCAGGGCTGGAGACAAAACGCTCAGTGCATCCCTGCATCATCATCAGGAGAGAAGAGGAGAGGAGAGGAGAACTGAGACTCATGGTCATGGATTTGATAAAGCCTGCAGACACACTTCAGCTGAAAGAGCCACAATAAATGAAGCGCTGTTTGCACAGACCTTGACATATGGCACCCTATTCTTATCCTCATGGACAGACAGGTTGGTCTTAGTCACTGGAAAATAGAGAAATTAAAACAAGCAGCGTGTTATTTGCACTGCAGAGGAAAACTTACTGAAAACACTGCAGTAATTATTAGCTATTGGTTACTGTCCCACTGGTTTGGATTTAAATGCTGTTTGCAAGGGATGCATGAGTGATTAAATACTGACCATCCAGAAGATCACGGATTTTGTCCATGTAGATCTCAAAGTATGAAACCTGCAAAATAAGGGAACCAAAATTAGATGAAATGTGTCATATCATGAAGAATCCTCTACAACAGAACACAGATAAAAGCTGCAGCAGATGTAAGTCTTTGCTGTTTGCAGATACAAAGCAAATGCTTGCAAATATGTGACTACTAAAGGAGCTCTGAGCAGAGAGGACGAATCAATGGAACAGAATAGAATGATGCTGAGACGAATAGAATAGAATAACTCCATGTCCTCCATACACAATGTGGTGTAAAATAACATAATTGTCCTCTGCATCATCTGACGTTAATACAATAAACACCTTGATGTGGAACTCGAGGTTCTCGTCCATGGCGAAGATGTGGTTGAAAATGTCCTCAGCGATACGAGGGATGATCCCCATCTGGTGAGGGTCATGCAGTTTGCCCTGCAACACAGAGTCACAGATGTAAGCAGCAGCCCTGAATGTGAGGCGGTCGTGTTTAGACCAGGGTCAGGAGTGAACGGAGGCTCGGGGCCAAAAACGCTCGTGAAAGTTCATAATGAAAAAAGAGAAGGCAAAGCTCCCACTGATAAGTAGGAGTATTTTTTGGATTTCAGTCTGTTCAGTTTTTATCTTCACTGAGCTGTCAAAGATTCACATGAATGGGACTATTTGTTTGATGTGTTTGATCCCATGAGTTGTTCTTTTTCCAGCGAGTTCTGGGCAAGAAAAATGGAGCACGCAGCCTGAAGTAGGAGAAAATGTTGGCAGTAGCAAAAAAACAAAACAAAACAAAATCCCAACCCACACAAACCACCGTGTCACCAAGAAATAGAGCGATCAATATCATAAACATCTCAATAATCACAGGCTGGATGATGGATTGATTTGGCACAGTAACGGGAAAGAAAGTCATTCTCTTCTGAACAGCAAACCAGCAGTAGGAAAGAAATTAAAACTAATAGTGATACAAAATGTGCTACAAAAAGTGTTCATTTGCCAACTGCACAAGTGTATCATCATTTCATAATTCAAAAAGCAGAATAACCCAACAAAATGATCAAAATGATGTTAAAAATCATTTCATTTGTAATTGTACCAATAGTTACTTTATTAATTTAAGTTAACTGAGCCAATTGTTTGTATTATACATCTGTATAGACTTGACTGGCTGTATAAAATTCATATGCTTTGGGTGAAAAAGGTTGATTTCTCTGAGCTCTGTACCTCCATGGTGTGGGTCTTCCCGGAGGAGGTTTGTCCATATGCGAAGATAGTGCCATTGTATCCGCCCAGCACATCTGTGGAGAAAATGATACATTACATTACAGCACATATCAGGCACAGAGAGGCTGGTAATGTAATCACACCGATGGTTTTTGTAAGCAGAATGACCTCAAATGGCCGACACCCTAGACTGAAATATAAACTACAGTCCCTCATCTGTTTTTTAATTTTTTTTCTTGAAATTCTGCTTACCCTTGACAATCTGCTTGGCACAGGTGTTGTAGACCTGCTCCTGGGTGGTGTTGGTTGGAAACACTCGATCAAACACGTAAGACTTCCCCTGTTGAGAGCACCAACAGTCATGGGGTTAACAAAAATACATTTAATGAAGCAGCTTAAACTGGGGCAGATATTTTGGTCCATAACAAAAATAAACAAAATAAGGCAGGGTTTTTTTTCCCTCCCCAAATTATGATCTGGCTTTTTAGTTTAAACGCAAAGGATCTATATAACTCACAACAAGTGCCGAAAGACAGCTGGAATTAAGAAAATAAGGACACAACAATAATGTGGCCACTCAAAATAATATTTTACACCTTTAATCATTCATCTATGGGGCTGGATGATATATTAATTTTATTCTGACATTGTGATAAAACTAGATATATTCTTGGGTTTTGGGTATTGTAATATTGGATGTTGTCTTTTCCTGGTTTTAACTGTGTTATAGTTATTGTATAGCTGCTCTGTTATTTGCCTCTACCTGCTTGGTCCTTATATCCACATTATTATCAAAAATCTCTTTTTTTAAAAAATATCTTATGACATTAGTCACCATCATCACTTTCTTGATATCAAGGTATCCTGTCAAAGATATCACAATATTTGATTTCGTCCATGTCATCCCGTCTATAATTATTTGTCTTACATCTATAAATTGAAGAGTCATTGAAGATAAAGCCCGCTGTTGAACATTTCTGTCAATAAACAGGACTGAAGCTGTACGTAGCCCTGCGTTGTTGAATGCCGCCCACCAGCCAGTCTACACTTTAATCTCTTCTCCAACAGCTAGCCGTCAGTCTAAGCTATGGGAAATGATGTCAGCCCTCTGAGGGTATCAGTGACTGAGGTATCTGATGCTTGGCAAACATCTGCACCGACTGACTCATCCTCCACTTGCACGTGCCAGGCCATGAAAAGGACAAGAAAATAAAACAAACTGGGTGTCATTTTTCAGCCTTAAGTCGACTCATTTGGAAAAACAGATTACTTTCCAACACAAAATGCCACCAAAACATCTGGGCACAAGGTTTGCTGTTATTTACCTCACTGTCAGGCAAAAAAGTATCTCTAAATGTCAACATTTCAGGAATTAAGAAAATCAGCCTTGGCATTGACTTGATGACGATGCATTTTTTTCATATTACTCAAGCAGTTTTGAAAAGGTTTTGTAAGCTAAAGAGGCTGGAGGATTTTCCCAACCTGCAGAAGTGGGAACATGAAAATCACCAAAATCAGAGTTAAAAATTTCTCAGGACAACAGTGGTATATTGTAAAGCACAATAAGGATGCGCATCATCCCAAATTAGAAATGGGTGTGGGCTGAAAATGCCTCAACGCGCCCGTTGCATTGTGTCATTTTTATGGATGGTTTATACAAAGTTCTTTTACTGTCTCCCCCACAGTGGATCAAACCACCTAACTCCCTTACTAAAGAACAAAAGAAGATGATATCAGCACTGAGGACTGGAGGAAGCCAACTCTGCGGTACGCCTTGTGCCCGGCTAGTCAGAGCCATATTTCATCCAGAGGACCTGCCAGTGTAAGATAAAGAGTGTAGGTGGTTAAAAGATGCTGTTTTCCCATCACTACTGCTGCATCCAACATGGGACCAGAGACATATAGGCAAAACAATACAGGCCAATAATTTATGACCCTGTATCCTGCATGGTGCTATTAGTTACTGCCAGGTGGGGCTTGGCAATGCCAGGGCCAGGGGGAAACAAAATGATGCTATATATCATTACTCAGGAAAAAAGCACTTTTGCACAAGATTACATGAGCAGGGGAAGACTGTGGGTTGGCAAATAAAGATGAAGCTCATACACACTTAACAATAACAGCATCCTTATTGAGAAAATTAGTCAGCTAGTTCTCAAATGACAAAGCTTGATAAAAAGCTCAATAGTGCAGCAGCTTCGTCTTTCTTTAGTGATTAAAACGACTCCATCTTTGATAAAGTATTTTTTCTGCATCACTAATGAATGTGTTTGCATGATGGTTTTTAACCTGATGTCTGCAGTCATTTCCTATAAGCCGAGGTTTTCTAAAGGGTACACGTCTTATTTTGGAACGACTCCCATCAAAGATTTGAGACCAGATCAAAGGCAAATTTAATCCCACTAAAAAAAAAACCTCAACAACTGCAAAACCATCCAAGAAAATGGATGCTTTTTTTGTTGTTGTGTGACACACTGAGGACCGAGTGTGCCAGGACAAGCCATGTTTCCCCTCGCCATTGAAACCAGGCTATTAAAACCCTGAATGTCACCGTCCCATTTGAGACCGAGGCCAGAACGCAACACAATAACGAGAGCTGCCAGATTGTGAGCCATATTAAATGCCATTAACAAATTGACTCATCGACAGACCGCCCCCATGACACAGTAATTTACTGGAGAGAGAGAGAGATTCAGCCCCGTGATGAGGGAGGGACGGAGGAGGCAGAGAGAAAGAGAGAGAGAGAGGGGGGCAGACAGATGGAGCCAGAGAAAAGAGAAAGCAGGTCAGTCAGTGATGCATGAGTTTGCTGTATTATTATTGATCCTTTCTCTGTGGGCAGTTAGAGGCATCACTTTCTGATCCTGCTGTCAAGTGTCATGTTGGGAGGAGGAAGTGAAGGTCAGGACGAGGTGTTTCCATTATCACTGGGGGACGTCTCGGCATAATGCCGACTTACACACACTGTCTGCATTTATTAGCCAGAGGAGAACCTGTGTCTTCTCCTTACAGCACTCTAAATAGTCCTTATCAATTAAAAATATTCCTTAGACAAATATTTCTCTTTAGGATTTAGAATATTTTGTTACAAGAGATTTGGTAAGTAACAAAGGACCATGACAAATCATAAACAAACAACATACACCAGTGTGCATGAGGAAAAATGCAATCAGCAACACATAAAAAAATATTACATGACCACTCAATTTGCAGTTTTCTGCTATTCTTGATTATTGATGATATTCTGGGGAGCCATAATTTTGAGATTATTTTTTCTTTTTTGCATGGCCTTTTGGACTGACTAGCTTATTGAAAAGCTCTTTACTACCCTACTGTGTTTTATTCTGCCTAACTTACACTGTAGGTAGTTGGGAAGGCTTTAGTAACGGGCTGAGATCACATCAGTTTAAATCCTCTTAATTTCAAATGTGAATAAATGGAGAGTAAAATTCAGTGATGAAGCCCCCATTCTCAATAACTTGCTCTTACACTGGATATTTGAATTATTATATGGCAAAACATGTCTAGTTATTCACTTCAGACAAAAAACTGCTTCAAAAATTGATTGAATTGAAAGGGAAGTGAACCACACATTGTTCAAAACACACCACAGCAAGTAGGTTTGTATAGCTCCATCTACACACTGCCTATACTCTCATTCACTTTAGCCCCTTAGAAAGACAGAATAATATGTCCTGTGTCTGCTGCTGGTGTATCCTCCAATAGAAATTACTCCCTCAGTTAAATAGGCCATGCAGCATCTCCAGATTTGGTTACACCCTGTTTCCCAGTTCACCAGTCGCTGCCTCTGTGAAATCCCATATGTGCTGCAACATCAACACAACACCTCACCTCAGCACCAATGCTCTGGATACAAAAACACACCTGACTACACTGATTTTCTTTATTATGAACCCTTGACTGCTGCACCAGGATAGAATAGAATGTTGGCTTGTCTCCATGGCAATAAGAGGCTAATTAACTAAAACAGCCAGGACAAATGGAGCCATGAGCACGAGCCTGGAGCTCTTAATTTCTATTCTTTTATTTTCCAGAATGCATCATGCCTAAATAAAAATATCTGTTATGATTCATGTTTAGTCAGACAGGACAAGAATAGCCTGTGACTTAGAGAAACATACAGCAACTTACAAGGCAGTCTATGTTTCATTCATAGGCTATACAGGCCGGACTCCAGTCAGCTGATGCAAGGGCCCAATATGCGCATCTCATTAACATTACATTCATTTTGCTTTATCATGGCAGGCAAAGACAAATAAAGAAAAAGACACGTATTCCTTGATTGTTGCGCCGTTTGTTGATGTCATTTAAAACAAACACAGATGGGAACTGATATTTTATTGATGAGGGCCTGCATGCACAACAAAGCGTCCCTTACCCCGACGACGACAGTGTCGTCTCCTTGAAATTTGGGCAGGAACTGGTCCCCGCGTAAAATCTCCGACTGGTTCAGAGGGCGAAAGCGACACAGCACTTTTATGTTGCACTCCGTTGAAGCATCGGCCATTGCGCAGATTCAGGGAGGATGGATGTTGGCTTGGCTGCTTGGAGGTAAAAGCTGCTGCTGGAGGATCAGACACTTCGCAGGGCCTGGACGACCGTCAAAATAAGTGATGAGGGATGCGAGGGATGGATGCTGCTAGACTCCGTCCTCCTTTTTTCAATGAGCCTGGTAGCTGAGGACGATCGAGGTTAGACGAGCGGTTTATTCTGACAAGCCGAGGAAGACTATCGGGTTTATGCGCAGCTGAACGATATTCCTTGTCGCAGAGAGGCGGGCAGGATAAATTAGATGTCAAATCTGATGTAAAATCGCAATTGGATCCCCTACATCATTGAAATAACCGACTCCGATGATGCTTGATTTTCCCCGTTGCTCAATGTTGGTTTATTCAGTGCTGTCTCCCTTGTTTGCTGTTATGTTTTTTTTTTTCTCCTCGGATGCGGCGGTGTGGTCCGGCCGGTTGAAGGTGAGATGCTGCTGTAAGGGCAGTGAGGTAAGGCAGCTGCTGATCGGCCTGTTTGGATGACACAGCGCCCCCTTACTGCTGCTCGGGGAAGGGCGTGGTCTGCATCCGTCTCTTTAAAGTGGTACCCACCGCCTCAGCATCCAAGGGCCGGATGTTGCAGCGTCACATCCGAGTGAAGAAATTACAGGGGCATGTAGAATAACTTAATCACTCCATACTCATGGTTGTTTTCTAAAAAGCTGCAGGCTGAGGCTCTGATGCAGCCAATATGCATGCTGACAGATACAGTGAGCTGCACCTGCTTTGGTCCTTTCCCTTACTTTATTATATTTCTTGGAAGGAATGCCAAGCCATTCTGGGAAGGCACTGCAGATATTGATTAAAAGATGAGTTTAGGCCTTGAAGGTGCATTATAGCGTCAGTCTGATGAGGCAAGAATGATGCAGCAGAATGACTGCCTGACTAAAAACACCTGAACATGAGCATTTTTGGTTTTCGTCTTTTTTCAGTAATCATGACTCAACACTGGTTTGTTCCCCATTTGTCAGTACTACAAATGCAAATAACGCAGGGATCGACCAATATGGGTTTTAAAAGGCCAATATTGAGGTTCTTATTTCCTGCTGACATGCAGTGTCTTCAGATTTGATCACTTTCAGGCCATAAACAGAGAAGTATTAAATAATTCCTCTGCAATGTTATTCTCTGCATGGTGGAAATGCCTCTGAATCAGCATTTCGACCATCACATGATACTTTCAATCTTACCTACAGGGAAAACTTTTGACATACATTAGGCCTTTACAATGCAATTTTTGAATGAATAAATATCTGTAATAAAAGTAAAATTCTATTGCATGATTTCTGAAGGGAATGATGCTGCTCAATATCTGATATTCATCAAAAGCCCAATATCAGCCTGATATATCAATCTTACCCTATCCTAGTTATTATAGCTGCTCATGTATGTCACTATAACCATAGAAATCAACACAAGAAGTACATTTTCTGTAAATAGTTTAATATTAAATAAAAAAAGACTCCCATATAAAAAGAAAGCTACAGTCCACAATTTAATCGTCTTTTTAAACATAAGTATTGAAAGCAAGGGGTAGAATGAGAAAAATACTTAATTACAATTCCCAGAAAAATTCACAATTCATTGTTTTCTCTCGTCTCTTTCTCTAACAATATAAAATCAAAATAAAACACATTAACTGTACATATGTACAAATCTCCAAGTGTAGAAATTGCATAATCTGCTTTCTTTTTCACTTTTCTTTTTTTTTATTATTTAAATTTTTTTTAAATA
>OMLF01007482.1:1025-17101 GCA_900302615.1 Holocentrus rufus | reverse complement strand
GGTCAGGGGCGGAAAAACTTGAGAACCAATGCCTTAGAATAATGAACTCTTTTACTTATTTACTTCCCAAGAACAGCACTACTAATACTTGTGCCTTACATTCTAAAATGATTTACCTGAGTTGATTTAGCCAGTAAATATTACAGACCTAAGCCCACTTCTTCAGCAGAAGTAGTCTAAATTCTTTCAAGCTTTTCGATAGAGCCTACAGCATTCAATTCTATCTCTCCAAGTGATGCTTTGCTGGCTTCTTTATGTCCACGGTTCCTGAATTGCAATATCTCTAAGCTATAATGCAATCACGTCAATTAGAACAGTGATGCCTTACCTTACTCTGTTACAGGAAAAAGCAACGTGACGTGAACTGACACCACCAGGAGACGCTGCCACACTGAACTCCAAAGTTCATTACGTCAGCTGTGTCTTCATGATTGTATTTGTAGAAGCAGCCATCCAGCTCTTAAAATAGGTTTACACTGTGTTTATCCATAAAAGCCATCCTTTGAACAAGGACGTGTCTGTTGTTTGTACAGTATCTCAGTCCATGTTTGTAACGTGGGGGGACCCAAAGTGATTTGTCAGTTAATGTGACAGACAGATATGTTTGTTGTTTTGTCAGCCGATACATGATTGCTGTCACAGCCACCCGACCATTTTCAATCATTCCTGGGTTACAAGTCTCAGCAGGACTCTCCGTGTGATTTCATTTATCATCGGCCTTGAATCATAACAGGCCTGTCATTCTCTGTGGCAGTGATAACCTACTTTAGATGCTCCCACACGCCACAGAATCAAATCTGTCCGTGTGATGACTCGCTCCGGTCTTTCGTCCCCGCCAGCCTGCAGCTGCAACCCTGCACACACGCTGCTTGCCCTCCACTGAATAGCAGGGTCAGATCATTTCAATCCACAGCTTAAGGTTACAAAGTGCCTCTGTACATAAAGAGGTGGACATCAAGCCCATTCAGCAGACCACTGCTGCCCTCTGTCTGCCAGGACAGACGCCATGCATTATGGCAACAACACTGGGAAAACTCCACTCCAAAAAAAGGTACACATGAATTATTTCTGCCAACTTTTCCGATAATGTATTCTGGCTTAATATGCTAGATGAAGCTGGCAGGGACACAGGCATATTTGAAGATGAACTTGAAATCAAAAGTGGTGGAACTTCTGGGCTGAAGATCTGTGTGTGCCAGCAAGTTAAAAGTTAAAAAATGAGCAGCCAAAATGTCGAAGCAGTAAAAGGTAATAGAAAAGTGGAAATCGCTATGTTTTTTGGGGGGCCAGGGATCCAGTTTTTGCTGTTCTTTATTTATTAGGCTGCCAAGCATTTGAACTCACAGCCTATTTGCAAATGCAGTCAGACTGCATGCAGCCTCAAACCTGAGAGTGATAACACAGGGGAGTTACAGCTGCTCTGACCTGTTTCGGTCAGCTCACCTCATATTCCCCTATTATAGCATTACAATCATATGCTATAATCTATAGTAAAAATAGCTGCATGCCCTTGAGACCCTGTAGTGTTGTGTAGTATCTAGGTCTCTCAGTACGCTCTGTGGGCAGATAGTCCTCTTTAATAGTACAGTCACTTCCCATGAAGACACACAGGAGAATATATCTGCTGCTGGCCTTATCATCGGAGGGGGTTTGCTATAGATGGAGTGGAGTTACTGTTGGCACACTTGTCTCCCCCATAGGTCTCTCTCACTCTCACACACACACACACCATGCCACCATTCCCAAGGTGTCCCTATGGGAAGGACCTCAGCACTTTATCAAGTTCCCTCTCCCCAGTGGGCCAAATTATGCTGTGCCATGATGTGCATTTTCCTTTTTATGCTAATTCTTTCTATCAGCCAAGTGTGTGTCAGCATAAACTCCCGCTGCCCCGCTCAAGTTCAGATTACCACATTACCCAGACTTAAGTAGGATTAAGTTGAGGCGCTTTAAATTAACTTCACCTTATTCATGATACGAAGGGCTCAATCAGCCTAGAACAAGCCGAATCCATTATGTGTGCTGTGCTATTAAAAGAGTTTTATTTAGTAGTGATGCTGTTAGGAATAGTTCATCACCGAGGTACACAGACTATGTCAGCAAATTATATTGATTTTTTTTTCTTTCCAAAAGAGGTTCAAGGTTGACATAATTGATTGTCAGAAGCTTGCTGGTCATTAAAGCTCCCAGAGGTTAAGGGTAGGGCCTCCGCAGCATACTAATATGTCATCACAAAGCCTGATAACAAAGATCCTACTGTCTGTTTGACAGCAGGGGAAGACATGCAGCGAGTGTGAAAGAAAATGTTCTTAAAGTATAAGTTGATGAATCAGAGATGGCACATATACTGATACAGATACATGCCCTACAGCATTTTCTATAGTCAGAGTACTCTGGTTTTGACCTTCACACTCTATGTTGTTGTGCTATTGGCAATCAAGAAACTCAAGCTTATTCTGATGCAGTGCTCATTAAATCTCATTAAATCTCAAGCAGCCTGAAATAGAAATGGAAATGTGCAGCCTGGACAAGTGGCATTGCCTTTCAAAGAGCTATGTCTGTTTCTTTTTTCTTCCTCTGCACAGATTCCAGAAGTTAGGGTATCATTTTTAGGTACTGATGCAGCAGTACAGATTATGTGGTAACTGTGCATGAAAAGTGTTTTTCCATAACGAGGTAGGCCTATCTGCCATCTGACAAATTAGACGCCTACACTGAAAAAAGTTCCCTGACATTAAAGCGACCCCAGCTGCAAATTTTGCTGGTAAAAAAGTAAAACTCATTAAGGAATATAATTGAAGTTATTAGCTATCTAAAGACCTTACTTACATAATAGTGACATTTTCAACAGCTATTAACCTCCATTGAAACTATTATACACATCCCCTCATTTCTGAGATAACTTTGTGGATGATATCCGCTAACTTTTTGTTTTTTAAAATGTTGGCTGATAGAGTTTTGAATTTAACCCCTTCAAATATCTTCTGTATCTACCTGACCTGTTTCTTTTCTTCATTAAGAGAATTAAGAGTTTTGCAGCATTTGCATACAAAATCACATCAAATGGGTCAAAAATAGAATTTATACATAAATACATCAAATAGTATGGCATTATAAAGGATTGGCATTTGGTGTGTAAATAAGTGTACTTCTTTTTTTTCTGTCCCATTAAGATATATCTACAGAAACATATTCAGCATGGCAATGTACAGTTGAGCAGATTTTATGTTTGGGATGTTACCATACCGAAACAGCCAAGAAACCTTCCAAAAATTGGGACCTTACTGCATGCCTGGTGCCAGTCCTAAACTTAACCCTAAGGCACTAGAGCCAAAAACATACAGTAAGTTGGTTATAACTAACTTTACAGGAGGGAAAACTTGCATATTCCCTTCATTAGCATCCAATTTGAATTTTGGATATGTTGTTAACTGAGTTCCGATGAGGATGTCCTTATCCAATACAGACCTCATTTTTCCCCCAAAATGCTGCTTACACCCTTCTGGCTTCAAGTCGTCTGACCTTCATTACTTTGCAGTGTATTTTAATTGGCTGCAACTCTGTCTCATCTCTCCAGGCTGTCCAATGCCCAGGGCATCAATATCCAAATCCTAGGCACCACCACTATCCTTATGATTGCCAATGTCACTGAGGAGGATTATGGGAACTACACCTGTGTGGCCTCGAACAGACTGGGCATCCAGAACGCCAGCCTCTTCCTCTATAGTGAGTATCCCCAAGTACTACCATCACAAGCCTCATCTTACTATTGGCACATACAGATTGCCATCCAAAATGTCTGCCTCTTGCTTTACATGAAGTATACAGCACTCCAAACATCACACTGTTACTGCCCTACACCACAGACCCAGAAAAAGTGCTGAATGAGAAATGCCACAGTATCTGGGAAGTCAAAGTGTTAACCCCAAATCCATATGTATTCTTGCAGAGCTCCAAAGTAGGCATGAGTGACTTGCAATTTTTTCTTTCTTCCAGCTAAATATTGCATTGAACCATGGGAAAATTGACAGGAGGGAAGAAAAACTGCAGAGCTTGTTTTGTAGTAATTTTTAGTCATTTTGCCAACTACCACAGCCTCACAATGGATTGAAAGAGAATCTGACAGTTACATATCTAGAGTCAGGGGATGTTTACAGATTTCAGTTAAACGTAAAGAAGCCAACAGAAACTATATAAAACTGACTTAAAATGACTGTATATGTACTAAAATTGACTTATGAATATACTGAATATTAACTCAGTCCGAATGTTTTTGGTGCACTTAAATGGCACAACCATGTGCTATTTTAATTCCCTCTGTTAATTCAGTGTTGCTGAAAATGCCCTATGATTAAAGCTGTGAACCTGCATTTTAACTTCATTATCATAGTATCATTTCACAATACAAGCAATAAGAGTATGGAGTCAAAATGTCAGAGGAGGATATGCTTGTCTGTTGCTTTCAGAGTTTACAGTAAAATCCCAGCCTCTGCCTCAATAATAGTCAGTGTACCTGAAGTATAAGAGCCAGTCTATGCATAACAATTTATATTCAAGTTCCCACTTATAAACCAATTGTACCTATTCAAGGCTTAAAAGGCGTATTGGGTTGTCCATGCTTGTGCCTCCTTTGTGATGTGCAAACTTCCGTCACAGCAAAGGAATCAATTCCTCATCATGGCCACTAGATGTCACCCACACCTCAGAAATGACATCAGTAGTGACTCATGGCTTTGCATGAGCTAGTCTTAACTGAACCCAGTCATTTTCATCATATTTAAGCCATTTACTGATCCAGAGGGACTTACAGCAAGAGCAGTAACAGAATAAACATAATTATATTCTTTAAACAATAAAACAACTCCTTGATTTAGATCGTCATCATCACAAGCAAGTCATAGTAAGGGGTGCTAAGCGCGCTCTAACAAATTTTGCTGTCTCCAGAACAATGTTGTCTCATTAGACGCAATGCTATTACACTACTCCCTGGGAGCCATAATTCATTTTATTACTTTCCTGTTAAACTCCTAAAACTGTCGGCTGGCATCCTCTCCAACCCAAAGAAATCTATAGAATTCAATCACTTCAGTGTGAATGATTAGGGAAACGTAATAGGTTTGGCACCTAGCATTATCTTAGTCGCTTATTAAAACCAAAAATATGGGAAATGGCCACATTCCACAAATCAAGTGTCAGCTTTTCTGCCATTTATCATCTAACTAATCAAGGGAGGGATGGGGATAATCATAGTCTTTGGATAAATCACCTTCAATCTGATATTTAGGGGAGGTGTTTTTTTTTCCTTTTTTTTAAATCTTTTTTATCTTTTCTTTTTTATTTCTCTCTCTTATCTTTGCTAAAATTGAAGCTGTAATTTGTTATGCTTGCTGGGGAAAGCCGTTACTGGTTACCGTAAAGCACCACTGAGTTATGTTGTACCACCCAACACTGTCCATTTAAGTTCGAAGAGTAGATTCCTTGACTGCTCTTAGCCAATCACTCCAGGAGACAAAAGTAAACAGAGTTTACTCTTCTGTTGATCCTGCTTTTTCCACCATAATATGAATTTACATGAAAGAACCAATAGGCCAGTGTCCATACTTGAATTTGCCATGAATTTGCCTGAAGCAACTTTAGGTTTTTGCTTATCAAAACATTAACATGGCTCAGTCTTTTGAGCACCACAGACACAGTGCTCTCAAATGCAGGTTCTCTCTTATGCTTTAATCTTGGCATGGAGGCGTTAAGTCCAGTGACTCCCACGATTGCAATCAGAGCTGAAGTCGACTCCAGAAATTTGGGAGTTGTGCACCACCCAACACTGTCCTAGAATGATCACACGCAACGCAGAAGTGTGAGATAAGCAGAAAAAGAGCAAGGGGAAGAGCAAGAAGGAGGGATGCATGGAGCTGCAGGCGTTGAGAGCCAATACAGCTGAAGAGCGAAAAGAGCCCTGAAGCAAATTATTTACTGCAGGCCAGACCCTATCCTTAACCCGAGCAGATCCATACCTAAACTCAACTACCTCCAACCAGTTGGTTTAAAAGTGTTGCTTGAAAAAGGCACATCGATGGTATTAAGACAGGAGCAGGGATATGTAATAACATTTAATCATGGGTCAGTTTTCCTATGACAAAAATTCTTGCAAGACTGATGCAATACGACTACTACTTCACCACACACTGTTCTCTCTCTTTCTCTCTCTCTCTGCAGGACCTGGCACAGGTCGAGATATCAGCGGCTCTGCCTGTGTATCTCAATCACTGTGGCTTCTGCTGGTCTGCTTCGCCTGCCTTTTCTTCAAGTGTTAATACTGCCCCCTCCTCCTCCTCTTCCTCCTGTGGCATCCGGCCTCCTTCCCTCCCTCCTCCTTCCTCCTCCTCGCCAAACCGACCGACATCCTTTCTGCTACCTTATTACCAACTGTCCCACCCCCAGACTGTTTGCATTATGTTACGACAAAACCTAATGTGCTCCGAGGCACCGCTTAGAGATATTAAGAAAAGTGATGGGCTATGAATAAAATGCTAAGTTTTAAGAACAAAAAAAAGAGAAAATAACAATGAAATGAAGGACAGAACAAGCAAACAGTGCTCTTTTTAAAGAATCGCATTGTTATTTTTAATTCGTATGTATTTCTTTTGTTTCTCCGCTAAATCCTGTCTTTGGGGTCTGGATTGCGTTTGGGATTTGTTGTTATCTTGTTGTCTTCATGGGTATGGAAGTAGAGACGCCCCACTTTAAAGGGATGTCAACAATCATGTGTCTCGAGAAGTATTGAAGACATGAGGTCTATTTCCTCTTACTCCCATAGTTGCATTATTATAACTTAAATTGTATTGTTAGATTTAACCAACCATTTAACCAGTGCATTATTGATCAACAAGCTAAGTATCTGCCAAATATCAATAAAATATATAGATTTGAAACTAACATGCAGAGATCAAAGGGAACGTATTGCAGCCAGTAAGCTGATTCTGTAACATTACTGAGAGAAATTAGTGCTTGGTACGCTTGTTAATGTCTTTACTACCATAACCTGATGCTACTACACTAAAAACACAGACATTCAGCATTAGCTACGCTGTCAGATATCTCTTGAATCAATGACCTTGTTTTCTGGATGCAGCAGTCCCTGAGATTGTTTGCTGTTGAACCCAGGAATCGAGAACGTGCAGTGACTAGAATAGAGTTGGTCCTATTGAGTTAAAGCATACAAAACCCTAGGAAATGAATTCATCTGCTGTTGGATATCTACATCCTCATTCGGTGGCTTGGCAACCACTCGCCTTTATTCCAAAAGAAATTCCTCTTTCCTTTGCAGCAGGACTCTCTCAGTTAGGAAACCACGGTAGATGATAATGATATGTACTGTACATAGTCAAATTTTGTATTTCCTTATGATAAGATTTCTTCCGCCACTGTAACAAGAGGAAATAGGGAAAATCGTTGCAGTGTATGTCGCTTGTTTGATAAACCAACCAACCATACGGTGCGGTAGACTCTGCACTAAAGCAGGCTGCACTGCATTTAGCTACATATATGTAATACCACATATAGTGTTTGCTTTTAGTTGAAGAGTTTTAGGTATCGATGAAATACCATGATGCTCCTATACTGCTGGAATCTGGATAGAAATGTATGACACCAATGAATGACTTGCTTTTAGTTTTTCTCTTTCAAAAAGGTATGTGTGTTTTCATATGAGATGATACAGCAAATTCATAATATATTGAGAGTGATTTTATTTCTGTTTCTTTTTCTCTATGTCTTTATTTCATTCATTTAAATTGTGTATATATACTTGAATCCAATGTCCTTATATATGAAGAGACAAATTTAATGTGTCCATGTTTCTGAATAGGTTAGTAATTTGTCGGAGATGATTAACTTGTAGTTTTAAATTGGCAACCCTGCTCTATCATGTGAACTGAAGACCGTTAGTTTGAAAAAAAAAATGATTTAGCTTAAAAAGATCATTTTTGTGAAGTTATTGTATTCAACATTGAAATGACTGGCTCATGTTACTTATTAGGGAATGGAACGTAACATTCAGCTTGTCATGGAGTGAAAGCTCTTCAGTACCTGGCGCAGTATGAGAGCCGCAAAACGAATACTGACAGCCCTCAATTGTCCCATCGCGGCCATCGAGCTGATTGGCTCCTTACAACATAATACCGTTTTATACTTCTATCCCAAGAGTCCTGGCAAATCCTTTATTCATCAAACCTTTTCCAATAGCTAGGCTGATCAATGACCATGTCCGCCAATTCTTTCAGCACACAGCTCTGAGGTTATTGCTTTTGTGATGACCAAGCTGAAGAGAATTGCTTTAACCAGTGAACTATTGCTGCCTTTTTACCATTTATTTTGACCTAAGGTGACTAATAATGTGCGGATTTCACCACCCAACCCAGTGCGTACATGTCTCTGCTCTTCTAATGACCAGGCTGAGACGATGCATTGCTGTACATGTGTAATTAATGTCATCCTTGTCATACATTAAAGACTTATTCCCAGTGTTTTCATTGTAACTGCTTCTGAGGCCATGGCTGTGTGACATTGTAGTGTTGATGATGCCATCTGATCCAGTCTAATTTCCATGCGGGTGAAACACCATTTGTAGTGCTGTACAGAGGCTGAGACGGGCCACGATTCAATCAAATCTGTATCGAGGCATAAACAATCATCATCGCCTCGCAACAACATCTTAAGATCACAGATTCTTCAGTCTAACAGCTGGAAGCTTCTTTGAAGAAAATCAGAAAACTACTTCGTCTCACGCTTTCGTAAGCTTATTGTACTTTGCTTTAATTTTTGACAGCTGAACAGAATTAACTCTGGTGTAGCCACGGCAACGTGAATTGCAGAGGTTGACACTTGACATTTTATACTACATCAGTATCTCTGCTGGCTCTTTTACCATTTATAGCCATTGGCTTGTCCATCCTTGAGGATGCGAGTTTATCAGCAACAGTTATCTTCTTACTGTAATAAGAATCGAATGATCTGGAAAGCTCTGGTGAAGGAGCTCTTCATGGAAAATTTGCATGAGAATGGCCTGTGCTACAGTATGTCTATTCCAGTTAGTCTACCTGTCTCACTGTGTGTCACATTAAAAACCTCAGGGCAGAGTGAGGCTGGCCTTGGGCAGTAATTGGCAGACTCTCAGTCAAACTAACTGTGTTTACGCTGGAGGAATATCTGCACAGAACCCAACAGACTACCACAGCAAGGTCAAATAGTATTCACAATTATTTTAACCTGCTTGGAATATCTAATGGATAGAGTTTACTGCAACAGGACCACAGTCCGAGGTAAGTTTACTGAGGCTCAATTGACTTTGGAATACTTTGTCTAATCTTTATAGCATTTATTGTACTGTAATGTGACGCAGACACCACCCATCTAGCATGTCCGAGCAGGTTAAACATAGCTTCTAGGGAATAATGCAGGTCTGTAGACAACCAGTATAACGGCTATGGAGCTCCGTCTGATCCATAAAGCAGAGAGAATTTAGGAGGACTGTCCATCCTTTGCTAGTAGAAAGACCAACAGCCAGCCTATGCACACAGCACCCCTGTAGACAGAGCTGGATATCTACTGTAGACTGTACATACAGTTTCCTAGTTTACTACTGAGCATTGCCTCAAAATATTACCATTGCTTCATCGTAAAAGAACTGGCTTATGTATGTGTGCGTGTGTGTGTGAGTGTGTGTGTGTGTACTCACCTGATTCAGTTGAATATTATTAACCTATGTGAAATGTTACTACATGAGGCATGGCAGACCTACCAGACATTATGAGTTGGCCCAACCGCTAAACACTCATTTTCCACTGAGCTATGGTTACAGTCGTAACCCTCTATTTCAAGTTCAGATTTTCTTTTCTTTTCTTCCTATGTGTGTATATAAGATGTTTCTACAGTAGAATGTTGTAAAGTCAGCAAATCCATAAGACCTTGTTTATACAACTCAACAGTTCAAGTTTAAACTACAAATGTAACTATCACGTTTGTACTTCCCTCCCTTTCTCACGAGAAATCAAGATTCAATTAATGGAATATGACACAGCAATGTCCCGTTTTTTTCTATTTTACTTTACTTTAATATGGCATAAGGTTACTGCAGTCAGTTTCTAAAAAATGATGTATTAAAAGGTATATGAGGAAAATGTTCATAACACGAAATAAAATTGTTTGAATTCAATGTTCTGTATTTGAATGTGACTTGAGATGTTGGGGCAAGTATCCTCCTTTGGAGAAAGCTTTGGAACACACGGAATCTTAATGGTACTGTTGTGTTTATCGCCATGTAACATGCGAATAAAATAATATATGTATTGTTATATTCTCTCTGGGGAGATTTTTGTTCTGGTGTTCAGAAAGTAAGGACCGGCTCAATTTCGCTTTCAGTGTGACTCATGAGAGGTAAGAGCTGTACAATATGGGGAGTTTAGCCTGTCACATGGGCTTGTCATTCCAAATGCATGCTGCACAGCCGAGCTTTGTTCAAACCCACAGAACTGGATTTTAAATTCCAGTGGAGATCTTTCCAAAGATACCAAAGATGTGTATAAAATGATGCGCCAGACATGTAGATATTTTCTATTTGGTGTAATGCTGCAGCCATAAAACAATGGCATCTTGGGTTTAAATATTTCACTCAGTGTAATTGTAATGTAGCTTCAATGAGGCTGCAAAAAGCAGATACACAGTATGTGACACTGTCATACAATATGGGAGGAAAAGTTGTTTTTTCTATCTTTAAAGCTACATGAGGGGAAATTTATGCACCATGCTCCACTAGGTATACTATATCCAAGGTAAGTGCTGCATACAAGCTATGTTGCAATATAACGTTTGTCCACAAGGTGTCGCAGCACACCAGCCCTTACCAATTGTGAGACTGTGAAAGACGCATAAACTACAGCATACTAGTGTACTTACTGTACCAGTGGAAAGGTTCACTGCTCTTTACGCTGATGAATATGGGAGGCAGGAGCACAAAGGTGAGAAAGGCATGCTTGTGACTGGAGGGTTTCCGGACCCCAGACTAGTTGGGTTGATGGGGATAAGCGGGAAAACCCAAATGAGAACGTGCCCAGGTCCCTCTAACAGCTTGCCGTTGATTGCGCTTGAGCCAAGTAGGCTACTTCACCTTCAGCCACTGTTGTGGAGCCACTTGGTGGCTAAAAGTAGTGAGTTTTACCTTTCAGGCAATTACTTCAGCGAACATTTTCACCCAGTGAGAGTGAGCTTTACTTCATAGACCATTAACATCGACAGGTATCAGAGCCATAGTCTCCTAGCTGTTTTCCCGGGACCCCAGAATGCTAATGTGAGAGAAAAGTGCTGGAGAAAGAAGGAGCAAGGTAGAAAGATTTATATATTTATTTCCAGCCTCAAGATAAGAGTATATTAGAGCGAGTGGAGCAGGGATAAATGAGAGTGGTTTGAGAGGGGAGAGAGGGTGCTGAAAGGAACTTCTTGAAGAAATGAGTTTAGCTTTATGAATGTGACACTGGACTGCCTGCTCAGCAAAGCTTGCCTGGATAAATAAGCGTGTAAGGTAGAAATCCTAATCCTGCAATTTCACACAAGTGTTAGCAAGTACTTTGAGTTCTATTTTTTATTCGGTGGGGTCCATGAAGGGCTGAGTGTTCAGTGTTGGCTTCATTAGCATCTAAGGGTCGTACATTTGTTAGTGTTAGTGTTAAGACTGGTTCTATATTTTGTTTTTACTTACCACAAGAGTATGATCAAGAGTATGGTACTTCTATTAATGAAATATGTCAAAAATACCGAGTCCTTACATTTGGCAGCCCAGTGTAAATAGTGCTGAAGTGTAGATTTAGTGCATGATTCTTTCTGCCTTATAATAAAGTGTTCAGTGCTGAAGAAATAAACTTTGGCATGGCTTCAAGCAAACTCCACAGCTTATGATGGTAATTGGCACATTTGCTTTATTTTGAAAACAGACATTGAAACCATTTTTATTTTTTCATATTTTTTTTTCTCACAAGTTTTTAACTCCTTGATAAGGTTGAAACTGGACATTGCACTCACTGGAACATAGGAAAAGTTTTTTTTTTTGTTTGTTTGCTCGTTTGTAATGGTTTTCTTTTACTTTTTTTTCTTAACATCAGTGCAAGAGTATTTTTCCAATTCATATCAAACTGTCATAACAACACCAAAGACATCAAAAAGAAGCCGCCACACCTCTTAAGTTTTTGTGACTGCGAAAAAGTTCCTCTCAGAGGGAGAGTTCCCATCATGCATCTGGTTCGATGGTTCATGCTACTGTTCTCACGCTCATTTGGCAGAACCCAGGACGCCAAGTAAGGGCCAGTTACATCAATATTATAGCTGATTTCCATACTTCATTATGTGATCATGTCATTAAAATGGCCACAGGTCTGTTGTAAATGTGAGTAAAGAGAGTGTCTAAAAGGGGTGTAAACCAAGTCTGAACGACTCAAGCAGAATAGAGAGAGTAATAGTTTTTGGATTCAGGACAGAGCTGCCCAACTGGAAAAGTTACACATTTAGTAATACATTCTATTTTCCATCCTATTTATTGTCAGTACATTACCTATTTGATGCGTTTTCAAGACATTTGTATGTTGAAAACTAGAGTTGCATTTCAAAACCAGCTTTTTTTTGTGCGTGCGCTTGCAGAAGTAACGGATTCATATGCAAAATGTGTTTAAAGAAAGTGCATTGCAATGGAAATAAAGTACAATACATTTGCAATGCATTTTAAATGTGTAAATATCCAGTTAGGCGCATTCATTCGACCACTGATTCACTCACAATAAATAGTGAAGACGTACCAAATCATATCCTCATCATCAGCGTACTAATTTTTTTTCATCAGCAACATCATTTATCATTACTTCCTCACAGAATTAGCTTGAGCCAAAAAACTTCACGCTGGAAACTCCCCCAACATGAGAAAATCATTGCCACACAAAAAATGACAAACAAATAGAAACGGACTGCCCTCACATTGGGAAGGCAAAGAGCAACCTTTTTAGATTTTTGTTTTTGTGTAATTCATCATACTCTTAATTCTTCTTTCTCTACGTTAAACTTTCTCTTAGTCATCCTTGGACTCGGCGGCCTCCGCTGCATCTGCCGGGGCAGCCTCCTCTGCTTTAGACTCCTCTGCAGCATCTGGGCGGAGGGAGAGGAAGGGAGGGAGGAGGGGAAAAGAGGGGAAATGAGAGGGAAGAAGAAACAAAGAGGTTGGGAAGGAGAAAAGAGGGATGGAGAGAAAGAAAGAAATTTAACCTGTGTAGTAGTAAGTTTTCACATGGTGAGCTTTGAATACAACACAAAGTAACATTCAAAGATAATGAATTCTTCTCAAATTTGATTAAAATAGTGAGATGGAACATTATCACTTCCAGCTCACAGCATATCAGCTTTGCCAAAACCCAGTGCATGTCAGTCAGAGGATAACAAGCTGACATCTGAAATGTCATGTTGAGCGTCTGTAAATAATAAAAGAAGACAGAACTCCTAATGGACCCGTGTGTGAGAAGCATCTCAGCTGACATCCCAAGGCTAACAGCAGTGAGCATCACAAGTCATATGATGCCCTGAGTGTATTGCTGAATAACGATCCTGGATCCATTTTTTAGGCCATCACTAATCAGTTTTCCTGAGTTATAGTGTTATATTTTATTTATTTATATTGCTTCGTAATAACCACATCTGTTCTGTTTTTCCATTTTTGCTAGATTTTTTTTAATAATGTGCTGTATATTATTATGCTGCCAACAATGCCCTAATTTCCACATAGCAATTGTTATTTTATCAGTAGAAGTAATAGCTGTGTTAGTAGTTGTAATACATTATTATGATATTAGTAATGGTATCCAAATACAATAAAAATAATAATAACTACTGCTACCATTATTAGATAGATAGATAGATAGATAGATACCTTATTCATCTCCATATTATTATTATTAGTAGTAGTAGTAGTAGTAGTAGTGGTAGTATTGTTATTATGATTATTATTATTATATTGTTATTATTATTATTAATGATTATAACAGTAATAGCAATAATAACACGGTTGGGGCAATTATTGTTATTATTATTATTGATGATACTAATCATCATAATATGTTAGTTATTATCTTTATCCATCCATTCATAAATGTAACCATCTATCTACAAAGATTTCCATGAGACGTGTTTGTAATTGTGAATGGTTTGTTAAAAGTTAGAAGGAGTAAACATTTTGTCATTGCCAGTAATACTTAAGAATGGAGGTGTCACGATGACTTTGAAGCCTTTGCTTTATTTGATGGTTTCTGATGAAAGCCTTTGTTCATTTTCCCTGAAAGTGATGATGTCATACCATGGTGATCTCATACTCTTTTAATAGAAAGAGAAGACATCAAGGAATGACATCATTGCATTGGACAGCTACTATCCAGCGGGAAATGGAATGGGGTGATGTGTGCGTGCGTGTACGTGTACGTGAACGTGTGCGTCTGCGTGTGTGTGTGTGTGTGTGTGTGTGTGAGTGTGAGAGAGAGACCAATAGAGACAGGGAAAGAGAGAAGGTGGGTGATGATGACTGCATTACTGCTCCTGCTAAAGTGTTTGTGTGTGTGTGTGTGTGAGTGACTCAAGTCAGAGTGAGTCATACTAAGGCACCTTAGCAGATCTCCTGTCAGATTTCAGGTACAAGGTAATTAGTTTGTTAGCCGGTATGACAGACTTGAGAATGTCCTTCAGCACAGCCAACGAACCATGATGTAAATACAATTTCATCTTTTTCACAGGAACAAAACCTTTCATTTTTGATAGCCCAACATCAGTGCATCCTCAATTTGCTCCATCTAACATGATATGCAGTATGACTGACTAAAAGCATGGCTTTTAACTAACAGTTACCTGAGGCTTTTACCGGTAAGAGTTGCCCCGGGGGGAAACAAACCCCTGAATTCTGGTGCTTTTTGTGTCATGCTCTGCCCGTTGATTTCCAAGTCATTAGGTGAGTAAGTAAATGAGAACATGGCACTTACTGTATGTTTATTCTGCAACTTAAAACACAGGAGTAAGGCCAGCTGAAGCTGAAACAGTGCTGATTAAACCACTTGGGGAGCATTAAAGCCTCTGTTCAAGTGTCTTTTCTCCATTTAACTCTCTTGCCATCTGCATCATCACCTGGTAAGCATTCTGGATGTGCGTACTTTACTCTTCACTACTTCTGCTGCATTTGAATTTTGGTTGCGTAACTTAAGGCATAATGGAATATAAATGCACCATCATCAGCTATGACAGTACAGACTAACAACTTGCTCCGATGTAAATAGCACAAGTCAAGCACGCAGGCTTTCCCTGGTGGAGGATGTGGATCATGCCCAGGCTTCCTCATGCATTATTCACTTAGATCAGAGTACCTGGTGTCCTTGTGTGCGTAACTCCAGTCTATGCTCTTACACGCCGTAACCAAGTGAATTCAACTTAAGTCATAAATATTCATGGGGCTCTCTGTGTCAGTTCGGTTGGTAAAGCAGATTGTGGCCAGCCATACTTAGTATTCATAATTTGCAATTCTTAGTCAAGCACTGTTTATTTGTGACAAACTTTCCCGGTGCGGATCGTGACCAGTAAGGATCATTAATTATTCATTTAAATCAGAGCACCTGTTATCCACGGTCTGCTCCGTGCAGGCTAGCCATCCCATCGAGGTGGTAACTATGACAACAGGGAGACAGCGCTGCCTAGGTGACCTACTTTCCTTGTAGTTCTACAGTCTCTGTCTGTGTGTGTGTGTATATGTGCATGCATGTGTGTGTGTGTGCTTGCCCCCACCCGAGCTTCAAACTGAGCATGCTCCATTAACTACCTGTCTGACCCAGTCTGAAAGTCCTTGGACCAGAAATATATGAGTTCATGTCAAGAGTATGTTGTGAGAGCGCGTTGCATCAGTGTTATAATGTAATTTCATGGCCTTATAATTTCTTCCCAGGTATACGCTTTTGCTATAATTGCATGTCACACAGTGGTTTGCTTTGAAATCTATTAGCTGGAGCTCGAGGCTTCTC
>OMLF01007481.1:1334-14942 GCA_900302615.1 Holocentrus rufus | reverse complement strand
CGTGGAGATCAGTAATGTGCCTCCATGTGGTGATTAAGAGGACCCAGGGGTGGTAAGAGTGGTGGGAGGCCTGGGAGTTAGTGGTGTGAGAGCCCGGATCAAGGCCAGATTGACAGCTCTCCCAATTCCCCTTCACCCGACTCACTTTCTCCATGGTTCAGCACTCCTCGCTGCCTCTCCTCCCGCCGCGATATTCACTTCTACACAGGCTGCTACTACACAGAGAGCCGGTGGTCATTATCACCCATGAGCGCTCTGTTGGGCTTTGAGGGTCCTTCCAGCCCAGCCCTGTGCACCGCTGCCCGACTGAAGCCATCAGCTTGTGGGCCCCGATGTTTTTTTACCTCCCTGGTGTTTCTCCGCGTTTGAGTCTCATTGGAAAAACGACAAGGAAAAAAAAAATTGCAACGACCTCTTGTTGCTGCAGCAGGCTGTTTAACTTAATGTCCATGGCGATCGCAAAGTCGGTTGTTGTCATTAACAGCTTACTTTAAAGGTCAAGTGCAATGAGAATTGCATTGGTCAGACTCATAGTATAATTTCTCAAAGGACCTTTTAAAGGAATACTCCAACGTTTTGGGTAAAATATCCTCTTTTCGACATACCCAGACTGAGACAAGATGTTTGATACCATTTTCACCTCTGTACATCCACTGGGTCAGTTCCTATGGGTAACATTTTGTGTAAAGACTTGAAGTCTACAGGAGTCATTAGCCTAGCTCCATGTGTATTTGAAATACACGTCTTGGATTTGAAAACAAACAAACGTCGGGTCGTTTTAGGAGAAGTTAGATGATAAGGAACTACAACTAATGAACACAAGCTGAAGTTGGAAAAAAAGGTATTTTGTGCAAAATGTTGGAGTGCTCCTTTAATGCAATGTTATCCAAATTATTATGATGTTCAGCACGGTGGAAATCTAACTGATAGCCTTTGGAAAACTCAACAGACTTAGTATTCCAATCTATTTCCTGGTATAAACGATGTCACATGCAACAAAGTTTTAATGAATGTTCCAATTGGTTGACAGTATGCAAGTTAATGAGGTGCCCCAATGTCTGTGAGATAGTATCCAGCTAGCTTGTTGCCGAACTATCCAAAACCTCTGTGCTTACATTGTAGCTGGTGCTGAAGTTCAAACACTGTGTATTTGATCCAGCCAGAAATATTAGTCTGCAATGGAAAGTTAGGCCATCCAACAACCAAAAACTGAGAAGAAAAAAAAAAAAGTCAATACCAAAAGTCTCCTTGACTCAGTTAAAATCATTGTACTTAATCTTTAAAGCCTAACTTCAGTCTGTGTCTGGTGTCTGTTTTCCCATCTTTTTCCATCATACTGCTTCAAAATGCCTGTTGCCTGTTTGCCTGTTGCTTCACTGTTGAACTGCTTATGCCTTGTTCCCTAGACATTGCTCTTCAGTACAGCTCTATAAAGCCAATGGACACTTTAATAATCAACCATAAAGGCAGCCAAAGCATGTCAGTCATTACTTTAGCATTTCCTTATTTCCTCTTTGTTGACATGCTATCTGAAATGAGTTTAATTTTTTGAGCGTCCTTTGGTCCAGTAGAAAAAATATGAGACATGAAATATCAGGTAAAAACAGGTTTTTCTAATACAGTTACAGTTGGCATTTAGCAGATGCTTTCATCCAAAGCGACGTACACATGAAATTTTAGTACAACACAACCAAGGAACTAGCTAGAGACAACGACAAGAGTAAGTCATAATGCTAATGAAGGTTCTGCTCCATTTAACAGAGTCAGGGTCCTGCTATTGTTCATGCTACCTCACTGGAAAGACTCTGCTACACTTAAATGGAACAGAACCTTCATTAATGTCATTAGTAACACCTGAGTTTACCTGCTATTTTATGTCTCATGCTATTTCTATGGGACTAGGTCTGTTGGTCTGTTGCACTTGAAGAGCATCCCCACAGCAAAGTAGTGAAGTAATTGATGAGAGTTTGGTCCAAATTGATTGGCAGGATAGAAAATGATGAGGAAAATATTATCTTGGTAGTATTAGTGTGAATAGAACTGATTATTTTGATGGCTATAACCTTGCACAGCTGACATTGGCGGCTTTGCTTTCAAGTTTGCTGCTGGTCATATTTGTGACACCACAATAGGAGATATCGGACTCTACAAAACAAATTCCCATATGTTGTTCGTACGCGAGGGGGCAGGTGTGAATGCTTTTCACCCAGCTGACAGGTTTATTTTTTTGAAGTACGCATGATATGACATGAATGCAACAGGGGGCCCAGGAGCCAGTCTGAACTCGCATCAGAAGGTCGATGCTTGTGCTGCGTTCAGGACAGCTGGGAACTTGGAAACTTTCCACATGGAATTTCATTCTTCCCACATCAGAGCAGTGGGAACAAAATGGACTCCCAAAATAGTTTGTTCGACTGCTTTTGGAGCAGAGTAGACATAATATGGATGGATGATATAATTTCAAATACAAACACATTGCCAAGTTCAAATATGTTTATGTGATGTCACATAACTACTGTATATGTCAGGGAGCTCAGAGAAGAGGCCCTGGTTTCCGACTGGGACTGAGGGCTGTTGGAGGACCGTTCCGACAGATGCTTACAAGCTGGAAGGAGGAAGTTTCCCATTTCCCGGCTGTCCTTAATGCATCACTGGTGGGAGGGCACTGTGTGCCTGAGCAAGGCAAGACATATGGAAGCATTGATACCCCACATCTTTTCTCACACTACCCGCAGAGGGGTCGGTGCTGGCAAGGCGCCAACCGCCTCACCTTGAAGGGACACTGTATCTGCGAAAGCACACACACACACACACACACACACATACACACACACACGCACAGGGGTTAGATTGATATACCTTTGAAGTGCCAGAGTAGTGCGGGAGTGTTTTAACTGCTTCAGGAATGGGAGTGTGTCAAACCTGGAATGCGATTTTATTGTCTTGGCACGTTTTAATTATTCATTTAGTTCCTCAGTGATGTGTTACTGTAAATTAATTTTTCATCTAAAGGCAGTAATGTATCCCTGAGTTTCCCTTACCACTGAACAGGTGCGGGGGGTCTTCAAGAGTGTTTAACCTTAGGAGGATTTCAATGGTCTAGGTTTCCAAGGAAGGCTTTATTGTCTTATGATCATGTAAATGCAATTTTTGAGGCTGGATCTGGCAAGGATAAAATTTGGATATTTAGAATTTGAAATGAAAAGAAAGGAATGAAAATAGCCGGATTTAAATTTATTCAAACAGCACAGAGTATCGGGCCGTTGGCAGCTTCAATCCCAAAAAATATCGGTATAAATCTTTGAAAACCCTGTACTGCTGTAACCCCAGTGCACATTTTCACACCGACACACACATGCGCTGACACACACTTGGCTCAGCAACCAAACACTGTGCAATTTGAGCATTTGACTGGGCGCATTGACTGGGTGCATGCGTCCTCATTGAAGATCAATTTAACGTTTGCTTGCATTATATTTATCTCCGTTTTCCGCTTTTCGGCTCGGTGCGGATGTATTCAGTGTAAGAGGCCAGATGCCAAGTGGTGCTAAATGAAGAACAAGCTGATGTGTTTGCTCTGTGACCCAGCCTGTGTGCTGGTTCTTGTAAAATATTGGCAGCTGTTACAGAGAGTGTGAATGGTAAATGAGGATGGGATCTAAGCTGTCAGGGGGCCTCAGCGGTCTAGCTGGAGTGATAGATAGAGAGCATTAAAATATTATCTGAACAGCGGCTTAAGTGTCATAATGGATATTACCACATCATAAACTTTCATTCCTTGGTTAATGCTCCGAAGACAGACACATAAGCTTCTGCGCATGCTTGTGCATATGCCCATGTGGATGTTCACCGCACCCTCGCACACACACTCACACTTTTGCAGGCATGCACACACTCGAGCGGGCTCAACTTATCCTCATCAGAGTCCCAGTTGCCCTGTAACTCAGCCCAGATGGCCAGTATGGGCAGCGGGATGCTGGCCTCTATATTGGCCGCTATTAACATGCAGCACGAATTCACAGCCCTTGTAATTCTTTACCCTTGCTCGACAGTCTTTTAACTCCTCCCCAGTGACTCCGGAGACCCACATATCAGATCTGTAGTTCTGTATGGCCGTGGTTAAGCACCTAATTATCGGCTTATACTGCCCCGTGAAGCAGGTTATCATCCCATGTTGGGGCCAGTGGCGCAGTGTGTTGGGAGGGCAGGGCTGACATTGTAGTGCCATTGTGGGTACTGAGGGCCAGCATGAGGGTGTAAAACCTGCCCACTGAACATAAGAGTACAAGTTAAAGTGGGCCCCTGGCAGTGGTAATTACAGGCCCCGCACCACATAAGGCCTATATCTCAGGCACTCGTTGTTCACCATGGTTTTTGGTACGGTATCCCACGAGGTGCCGCCCATGTCCGGCTCTGCAGTTGCATATTTCTGCGGCTGCTGCCTTGTGAAAGGCTGTAATCAGTGCTGGTTCTGCTATCTAGGAGGAAAACACTGAGGGGGTAGAAAGTCTTGAATAATTCAAGGTAGATGAGTGTTAATTGTGTAAAATTTTTAGGCGTAGTTACCAGTAATTAACATGTGAGAAGATCTGTTGCTTCAGGTCAGTTACAATTAAAGCGGCACTATGCAATTTTCATTGGAGGCCTGAAATGGCAAAGAGAGGTATCTGTTTGAATTTTGAGGACTTCGGTGAAAATCATGCATGGTGACGTCAGTTAACTCCAAATGGCATGTTTATGTTTCCCAGCCCTGCTCGACGGGACGATTCGCTTTCCACAACGGTGGAAATGCCTTCCTTTGAGGCGACTTGATACCTTATATTTTTATTTTGAGCATAACATTTTCCTTTTTTGGAAGTGTTATTTGGCACTTCCTGTGCACTGAGGAGATTTCCCACTAGTGCTCATTGCTGACAGCATGGGCTGTTACGGGCAAAAGCTCATTGCTGGGTTGGTGGATTCTCTCTTTTTCTCTCCAAACACATTCCTCACACTGAAAGTAATACATTTTTTTCATGAAAATGTTACATATTGAACCTTTAATTTAGGATAATGGTACTAATATTTGCAATAATTAATTGTAATTGTTGAATATTAGTAAAACATTTAGTTGTATCTGGTGTTGAGCTCAATGTAAGTCAATATACACCCACTCAAGTTCACGAGTAGCTCTGGTGATTCTTCTTTTTTTTTTTTTGTCTCTTCATGTGTACTGTGTTCACAAAACTACTCTCAATAACATAGTTCTAACTAAAATATGAATACGTTAGAAAAACTGTGGGAAATCCGTGTTTATAGTTCCTCTGTTAATTAATAATTAATTATTGGTTACTTGTTTTGTGGATACAGGTAATTTTATAAATAAAATTGAACAATCTGATAGGGGAGATCTGTTTCCAAAATTAGCTCACTGATATATAGGCATCTGAAGAGTCACTTAAATTAAGCTAAAGAAATGGCTTTGCTGTCTAGGTAACAAGTCAACTGACTAATTTTTGAAAACAACAATTGTTAGCCTTTAGCAGATAATCCACATTAGTGTGTAACTCAGTCCGTTGATTGTCAGCTAACCAGATACGATGGTTGTCTAGCTAGCATGCAACCATCTACACAAAGCCAGTCTTCAAATCAGCTTTGTTAGTGGTGAAATGATCAGTTTGTCAAAAATAGCACAGAAATGAACCGTGGCCTTTGCGCGCTGTTGCAACAAATGCAACCAGTTGTTCCCAGCAGCTGAAGACCGCAAGTATGGCTGCCAGAGGGTGTGTTAAATCACCAATGACAATCTATATGACAACTGGGCCTAATTTTCAATCGCACAAGACTACTTCAGCTCCATATTTAATACTTCAGGCTCTCTGTGTTTTGAAGCATTTATGTTCAAACACTGTTATTGCTACAACAGAATTTTAGCAGATTTTTTCCAGTTGTAGGATTGCATTAAGTCTCGGACCCACTGGACCCATGGTAAAGGGGTTTCATGCCTGCATTTTGCACTCCCCTTACTTTATCTCTGTGGATGAACACCAGAATGCATGGTAGACCGCCTGACCTTCCCTATCCTGTTCAGCCATCAAGCTTTGACCTTTCAACCTCTCTTGTTTTTCTCCAGTTGTTTGTCAGACTTACTTCTTAAGAGTTCGGCTGTGCAAGACACTCCCTTGTGCTGAATAGAACATTTATGCCTTGGTGAAATGTCATGCTCTACAAATTGTTTGCTTTGCTTCGTTGTATAATCCTACAGTAAAGCAGCACTATGAACAAACACGCTCACTGCTGCTGAGATTGAGCAATATTTGTTTTTCATTTACTTTGACAGTATGCAGATGGTATGGCTGGCTATAAATATTAAGTGTAGCTATGAATATGCATGCACAGTTTTAATGTTTTGTTTATTCATGTATGGTTATTGGTCTCTCAAACTGTATGCATTGTTTGTGTTTGAGAAGGAGATAAAGGATGGCATGGAGAGGTTTTTAAAGAAAATAAAAATTGGCCTTATCGTAGTTAATTTTAATAATAGAAACAATTAAATAATTAAGGTTTCTTTCTTTCTTTCTTTCTCCCTTCCTTCCTTCCTTGAAGTCATGGTTACCGTGAATAATATTGTTTCCCAATGTGCTGAAATTAAGCAGAAAAGTGTACTGAAAGAATCCAGGGCAATTATGATGATTTTTTAATTGATTAATTATTTTTTTTACATTTGGGCAATTATTCTATGTCAGAGTGATTGACAGCATTGTCATGGCTAAGCCTCTTATCATGAGTGCTTGTTCTAATGTATATGGTGCTACAGCATTATACTGAAATGAAGAACCTCTGGTCTGATGTGATGCGAAGCCTCTTGTTACTGAGTACAGCTTTTTATTTTACAACTGTGCACCGTGTATATCAGACCTTATAGCTGGCCTGTTTGGGAGTAACATGCTACCACTACTAGAAAGAGCCTTGATGTTTCCTCAAGCCTACGCTTCCCTGGACGGGGAAAATGAGAGGTACAAAGAAAAAACACAAAAAAGGAGCAGAAGTCGGAATGGCTTAGAAAAGGGAGTAAATGATGCCACCGGAAGGAAAGGATCAAGTGTTCCACAGGGCATCTGAATCAAAGCCCTCTCTTTCTCTCTCTCTGCAGTGTGAGAGGGGAGGTGTGAGCTGTAATTAAGTCGAAGCAAAGACAGTGTGACTCTCTCTGGGGAGCGCTGATCTTTCTCAGTAGGGGGCTCTCATTGCTGTGGTTACGGTGCCTTATTAAGTGGGTTTAGCGTTCTGTTTATGTGTATGCATGTCTGTGTACGTGCTTGCTGGTGTTTAAATGTTAGGATAGGAGCTTCACTTAGGCTTGTTTATTTTGTTTTACTTTTTGATGATTGGGTCCAGGGCACCACTGTTTTTGGATAACTCAGTATTTACTTAACATCCAGCTAGTTTTGGGTAGAGTTTTATCCCTTTCCTTTTTGTTGCCAGAATACCCAGAATTCTTCAAGGCCAAGGTTCACAAAGTGCTAGAAAGGTTCCGCAGAGATCTTCGTCAGTGATCACGTGCAAACAATTCAGCTCGCTAAGTTCCTCTAGATTTTTCAGCAGCACATTCATGCTGCAGCTATACCGTTTCACCCCCTCCCAAAGGTCTTTGTTGGGGCTGAGATCTGGACTGAACTCAAGTGACTGTCATGTTCCTGAAACATGTTGAGAGGATTGAGCATCATTCGTCTGGAAGTTATTTGGAAACGGCTGGACCGTGGCGGCGAAGCTTCTAGTCAGCAAACAGTGTTTAGGTGATCAGTGCTCGAATGATGCTCCCTTGGTACAACAGGCTGTAATGTGAGCCAAATAAACATGCTCCATGCCATTACACCACCAGCAGCAGCCTGCACTGTTGACACCAGACAGGATGGATCCATGGATTCATGTACTCGAGACACTGTGGTGCCAAAATTCCAGGGGGGTGTCTGGGATGCTCTCTAAGATCCTGGAACTGATTCAGCTGATACCATAATATCATGCCCAAAACTGCTTATATCACTGTCCTGCCTTTTCTAAATTCAGTCTCTTGAGCCTCCCCATCTTGTTTGCAAGAGCTATTACTTATTTAGATATGACTCCAGGGCTTGAGTGCTCGAGTCCGTCCTTGAGGCCAATTTGTGGACATTTTGGACGTGATCTTGATTTTCACTCAGAATTGTCTTGGTCGCTGCCTATTTTTAAAAAAATGGATCATTCTATAATTTAATTGATATTTGATTTATGGATTTTCACCTTGAGAAATTTGTGTATGTAATGGGCCTCAAGCTTTTATACATTGCTTTCCACAATCCTACATCCATTGATTCAATGTTGAAGAGAGTAGTGCGGAGCTTGTGCAGATAGATCTACATCTCTAATGATCCTTAAGAAACTCATTATTTTTTGCATGTGTAATGACATGTGCTCTGTTTACTGTTTGTCCTGGTGTTGGTATTGAACAGGGCTCAATTTGCTCTTGGTCTTGATTTGGTCTCCACCCCTTTTCGACCGGGTGTTGGTATTGGCTTTGAATCAAATAAGGTAGTCTCAACAGAAGCCTTGGATGCTGTGTATTTTCTTGCCATGTGCCTGGTGGTTTGGATGGGAGGGAGGAGGGGGGGGGGACTGTGCAGTGAGGTCCCTGTCTCAGTAATGGAGGTCAGGCCCCTGCAGCCGCGCATAGCACCCAAGGGAAGGGCTGGAGCAACGGTGTAGCTCAGATGGAGTCTGAGAGGACGAAGGGATGGATTGGTGGGGAGGAGGGAGCGGGTGGTTGTCATCTAAATCCCTGCATCTGGTCACTTGGTATTCTATGCGCCTTCCCTTCCCTAGTTGCAATAAATAAATAAATATAAGACATAAAGAATGGCTTGCTGAGTTTTCTGTATCTGTGGCTGAGCAGGCACTGCGGAGGCCACCCACGGCGAATTCCAGGCCCCAGCGCGAAAACATATTCTGCACCCAACACGGAAGGCAGAATACGCCACGGAAAATTCCATGAAGGAATAACCATCACCATCAGTCCTGCTGCGATACAGTTGTTCCCTAGTTCGTGCTTCCGCATGACTGGGTTCAGTCTGCTTCGAGCGATTTGGGGTGTTTATTTTTACCATTTGATTGTATGGAAATCGACATCGACGCCGCCGGGTGTTTGGTTGTTGTGACATCATGTAATCACGCATGTTGTGTAAATCAATGCACACTATTACCATAACTCCAGAAACAGAAAAATGAGAGCTTTTTCCGGACTTTATATATTTGAAGACTTTAGGATCGGACCCGCTGTTTGATTTCAAGTCTTGTCAGGCCATTAAACAAAATCATTATGGTTGGAAAAGACCGCTCATTGGTATGTAAAAATGTACATACCATCTCTGTGGCAAGGACCAATTAAAGGGTGGAGGACTGTATTAGCTTCCAATATGAATATATCACCACTAAATAGAGATATAAAGCTTTCAAGTAATGCATTTAGGTCAGCCCTTAAATGAATATTCCTCTGTTGCAGGGGACAAAAAAGACTTGACATAACCACTTAAAGCAGCTTTCCACATGAAGGGAAAAAGTGTCTCCTCCAGCACTCTTGATTAAATTTTCATATGTAACAGTTGAGTGTATCTGTCATTTTCCTCCCTTTCTCTATCAGTGAAGAGACCCACTGCAGTAATGCAGGTGCTGAAGAAAAGCCCATCGTCTTCTTAATTAGTCTGATTTGAGCCCCGTCGGACAAGGTCTGTTTTTATTCATCAACTTCTATTCATGCGCCCCTCTCCTCATGGCATCTCTAACAATAGCATTAACTGGTTAAGCAGTTCCGATAGGTTTAGAGAGCAGCCTCAGATTGCAGGAGATGGAGCCCTGTAATTGATGTCTCCGTGGAGGAGGGAAATGGAAAGATTAAATGAGAAATGAAAGGATAGAGCCTTCTCTAATGAAAAGTGTCTGCTTTGTCCGTAGTGGCTGCTTCGTGACTCTCTTTTTTACCTAAATAAATTGTTGGCAGATATAATTTATACATCCTCTTGATGTGCTGTTTTAACCAAGAGTAGAATAGTTTTTGAACCAGATTCAAATCCTCTAGCTACCCCTGAATCTCAATATCGTTCTAATATTCTACTGCAGTTCTGGGTAGTGTTAGGCCAATATATCAGTTTGTGAGGCCGACGCTGGCCACTATTAAAATATTGGATATCAGCCAGACTGTCATCCGCCTCTCATATAATGAATATGGTGCAGTTTGATTGCTTTCATATTTATTGTATCACTGATCAATACTGCGCAGGATCTCGGTGGGAAGACCTTAACTTGAATTGATTGCAGTGTGACCTTCGGATCAGATTCCACACACAGGAAAGTTCTTCATTTAAAGATTATTAAAACATATCAGCTGCTAGCAGGCTCAGACTGGAAATATTTGCCCCAATATCGGCCGTCGAAATCCCATATTGGTCAAATCCAGCCACTGGGAGTTGCCTGCGATGGGGCTGAGTTGTGGGTAGGGACTGGAACCAGTAATGAAACAATTTCACACAACAGCATATGCCCTGCAGTGCCAATCTTGCCATACGCTCCCAGCTCAGAGTGCAAATAGTGCAGCATGCAGTTAGAGGGAAATTAGATTTTGCCATTTGCCACCCTGTGTGTTCTTCCTCACCCTTGCCCGGTCCTGTGAGTCAGAGTAGGGCAGGCTTCACCCAGAAAGCTGAGGAAGGCAGAGATAGGAGGGAAACAGGAAGCAGGAGATATGAGGGATATGAAGGATGAGGGATAAACATCATAGGGGTGGTTTAGATGTAGTTCATTCCTCATTTTATGGAGAATAATGACCAGGTTTGTCTGAGACGGGCCGACCAAACACCCACTGCGAGAGCATTTACCCAATGTTTCGTTTCTTGTAAAGGTCACGAGAGCTCAGCAGTTCAGCTCATCCATCACAACGTATATGGATATCATCCCTATATCATGATAAATGATTGCAGCTGCAGCTCCGCTAAACAGATTTTGATCTATCCTCTCCCGGTCAACTTGTGCTCTGTTATATCACGTGGGTTATGATAGTTGGCAGCCTCGGCTAAATGAAATCACTCTCTTTGTGTACTACGGAATTCACTTCTTATTGGGTCAGACCATTGATTGAATTCTTGGCCTTTTATTATATGAAGTGGGGGCCTGATATATCATATAAGAGGTGGATGGTGTCATCCACCTGTGGTACAATGGAAGCTACTTCCTGATCACAGCCACAGACAATTTGGCAAAGCTGCAATGAAACTTGTCGAATTTTTTATATACTCATCGTTCAGTTATATAAATTATTTTTTTCAGTTTAGCCTACCACTGAATACATGTGAAACTCCCTCCCTTAAAGAAGTGCTAACCTGAAAAGAATACATTAGGATTCAATGGAGAGTTTTGGTTTCCCATGACGATCTGTTTTTCAGAGACTTTTCCACCTTATAGCAAGAGTGAAAGTCTTGAGGAAACCTTGAAAACTTGGCAAAAAAGATTGTTTTTGTAGATACTGAATATGGGCACAAAATATCAGCTATTGGTGCCTTTCGTCTAAAAATACTGATAACAAGATCAGCCATTAATAACCCATATCGGTTTGTTCAGCGGAGCACCTTCTACCAAGAGTGTTGTTTCCTCTAAATAAAACCAACATATTATTTTTTGCCCTATTTTCCTTTCCCCCTCTCTTCATCCTGCTGCTTGCTTCACCATTTTCCCTCCTCTAGACATTTTCCTCGTTGGTCTGGAAATATAAGCGGGAATACTCTGGGAAGCGTGGGCATTATTGATGGTCTTTAGAGGAGCGATGGTAGGATGATCCCGCCACCTCAGTATTGATGACCCGCGCGGCTGTGTCTCTTCCCCGAGCTCCTTCTCTCAATAAGGAAACTTGTAAGAGCTGATGCATTGCCTGCGCTCGCTTAAATGCAAATCACGCAAGCACCGGGCGCTTTATCTCAAAGCAAACAAGAGAAGCAGCAGAACATCCTGGATTCTCGGTCCCAGCAGGGCCGCTATATCTTAGAAGCCCTGATTAAAGGAGTGCCGGCAGAGCTGTGCCGGTGGTTACACAATATAAGATGGTATGCCTCAGGAGTTTGGTTTAATGCTTTGGGAAATACCTCGTTAACAGATAGAACTGCCTTATCAGCAGTGCGTGCAGTTTTGGCTGGGCTTTGTCCACTTAAATTTCATTCGGGCTTTTCAACAAGTGAGGCACAATTACATCGACAAGAACTAAAAACCCACCTAGAAAAATCACTTGCACTTGTGCTATTCCTATATTCTTTAGAACTCTCAGAGCTTTTAAGCACAGAAATAAGAACTGCTTTTCACTTTCAGCCTCTAAGTAAAAAAAAAAAAAAAAAAAAAAAAAAAAGATAGCAATCAACAGGATCCTGGGCAGGGAGGAAACCTACATAGATCTTCTTTCCGGATATTTCGTGTTCTACAAATGAACAATGAAAGACAATCTTTCAGACTGGCAGCCATCCATACAGCAGCACTGGTTCTATTAGGGATTTCTGCACAGAGCCTCAGTCATCACTCTGCCCTTCAGTGTGTAATCACCGTTATCCTGGTAAGAGTAACCACAAATGAGAGTCCTTGTTAAACCTCTACATAGATGTTCTAAATCCACCGAAGGATTGCGCTGGTACTGGAGTGATCAATAGAGAACAATCTTTTTTTCCCCAGACATCTTTGATTACCTCTTGGCATTTTACATATCCGTTACATGTTCTGTATTATCTGCAGTTTGTCCTCATCATCACCAGCCCTGCCTCTCTTTGCTCTTTCTCTCATCTTCCTCTTCTTCTGTGTAAGGGCCCTTCACCCAGCCCACGGTTTCTGTCTCGCCCCTCTAATTTATTTCTGCCTCTCCAGGATAAATGCTATATAAGAGGCTTGTGTTCTCCTCCTCTCCATCACGATGTATTTATGATGTGCCCGGTGTGGAGGCTATTAGTCAGGTTAGTACCGTGGTGTTCACTGTAGAAGCAAGCTAGACCGGACAGCCGTACCCAGGGTCCATCACAAGCACTTTAGCCCGCTCTACACCTTCCTTCCATTAATCTGCCTCCAGGGCCTCTTTCGGCTGCCTAAGAGACACATTGTGCAGCAGAGTTATACTCCTCCTGCTAGTGCATGACTTTGATCCTGCCCAAACACCGCTGATAGGATTCAATGGCCGTTTTCTTGCTAAACAATGACAAATACTCAGTCTTTCGCACCTAATTTGATTCTCGCCGGTGCGGAAAGCGTTTCAGGCCTCCGAAACTGAATTTAGATCATCACAGGATTCTAAAGCTTTCCATTCAAGCCCAGACTAATGAAATTCTTTTAGGTGGGTTAGAACGAGGCAGGTTTCGCTGCAGGCTGTCGGGTAAAATCCTCTCACATCACATCGGCATCGGCCAGATTTTTGCAGTCTGTCAGCAAATTCACTATATATATGATATAATGAATATATATGAAAAAATATGCAAAAAAATCCTAAATTTTCACAAAAATGTCCAGGAAAATAAAATAAATTAATAAAATAAAAAAAAAAAAAAAAAAAAAAAAAAAAAAAAAACTAAAAAATAAAATAAA
>OMLF01007473.1:1317-22058 GCA_900302615.1 Holocentrus rufus | reverse complement strand
CCAAACCGCCAGACAGCACCAGCTCTAATCGCAAACATTTATTCAGATCAGACAACTCCACCGAATGCCTCTGAGGAGCATCTCTGTGAGATATAAAAAGAATTAGGAAGGAAGAAGTGGGAGGAAGGGGGAGTGAGAAAGAGAGAGAAAGAGAGAGAGAGAGAGAGAGAGAGAGAGAGAGAGAGAGAGAGAGAGAGAGAGAGAGAGAGAGGGAGACCAACTAAGAGATACAGAAGGAGAAGGGGAGGCCAGACAGAGACACAAAGAGGCAGAGACAGCCAGAAACATAAAGAAACAACAATAACCGAACGCGAGTTTGCGAGGGAGTGATTGCTCTTTTGTTATGCTGCATTCAGGGGCCAAGCGCCACAGTGACTCCAATTCACCAGCGATTACATGAAGTAAAGAGGAGGGAAAAAAAGAGGGTGGAAACAGGGAGAGGGAAAGCAGAGGAGGAAGTAAGCCTCCAAACTCATCAGACCGAAACCAGCTGAGTCTACTGAGTCTCATGAATTGAGGAGAGATGGAGGAGAAGGCGAGTCAAAGTAAGTGCATCCATAGACATATATTCCCCCTCACACACCCACATGGCAGGTGCTGGATAATGAAGAATAAATTAAAGTTACCCACACTGCAGCATGCCTGGTCAAATTCACATTTGGAGCTAAACATCCCAGCATGCAAGTGTCTTTGTCAGTTATTTAACAGATGGGAGTGAGCCATCGGGGAGAGAGAATTGCCTCGGAGTTTGGAAACAGAGTTTGAGTCTAAATTGTGTATATAATGTGCATTTTGTAGTGTAACAGCCAGCGCTTAATTTAGATCTTGGAATGAGAAGCCGGTAATCTAGTAGCAGGATTTTAACTGCTGCAAATCCAAGTAGGGGAACAGGAGGGAAAGAGAAGAAAAGCCTGCATAATATTTCTGCAGACTGAGGAATGGCTGCGATGGAGACAGCAGATCAAGGCTGCAAGAGATGGAAGAAGAGAAGTAACTTGGTAAGAAAATTAAGACAGGGTGAAGTTGTCATTTGACCATATGAAAAGGATTTTTACATTTGAAGATTTGCTCCAAAATGCGATGCCCTCCATTTGAAAAACGTGATGCCTGCTTGAACAAAATGATCCATCCCACACAATAAAACCTCACTGTGGTACATTTTGAGCACAGTAAGTCACTTAAGGTCTCAGTTTGCAAAATAATAAAATAAATGAAACGATCCAATAAAATCAAATGAGCCATCCCACACAATATAATCTAACTGTGGTGATTTTTGAGGACTGAAGGTCACTTAAGGCCTCAGGTAATAAAATTATAAAATACTGAGACTTCCACAAACTGATCCTCTGTATTTTACAGAGGATGTATTTATGTATTTATCTATCCATTCACTCCCCAGAATGGATACACAACATAAAATTTTGCACAAGCCAACTTCTCAAAAAAAAAAAAAAAAAAACACCTTTCACACAAGCTGAACATGACTAATCACTGGTGCACTTTAGACTTTGAAGAAAATGTACTTTCACATTCAGAACATTGAACACAGACACAGAAACGGGTAACAGAAATATTATCTGTCAAAGTGGCCCTGTTTATTATTGCTATTATTGTTTCATTAATATACTGTAACAAATTATATGAAAGTAGCATTATCCTTGAAGGAAAATTGGTCAATTGCAGCATCAAAAGGTAATAGGATACAGCAAAGAAAAAAATATTAGAAATGACAATGAATAGGGCAATGAATGAATGGGATTAATGTAAATAGATCAAAAAGGGCCTGTGCAGCAGCAGTATGATGCTGTAAGAAGATGTGCAAAATCAATATGCATAGAATATATGGGGGAACAAATGAATATGGGGGGATGAAGAAACACAATATATGAAAATGCTAACATACAAACTGTGTGTGAAAAAATATGGCTGTGTTCATTTTAATTAACTATATATATTTTTTTATTTTCATAAGCTGTGACAGACACTTTACCAAACAGAAATAAGAGGGTAACAATTTTATTTTATTTATTTATCAATTCATTTATTTTTTGCCAAATCTGCTCTTTAAAACAATCTCATCCGTGGTTTAAGACACAGACACACACCCACGCAACTGTGCTGACGAGGCAGGCATCCTGCAGTGAAATATCACATCCTCTGCTCTCTCATCCTTTCTCTCTCTCTCTGTATATGTTCTCCTTTTGTTATGTTTTTTTTCCCACTCTCTCAGACCTTCTCAGTTGAATCCTACAGCCTTTGCTACATTTTGTGGTTTGCATTTACATGATAAGCTTTGCCACTTCGATGACACATGAAAATACCAGGAGAAAACCAGCCATAATAACAGGCTGTAGCTTCCCAGTCGACCGCAGAAAGTGCTAATTCACTACATGCAGTACACGTCTCCTTAGGGGTGAGGTGTGAACCGGAGGTGTAATTACTATGTATCTCTGTCTGCGTGTGTGTTTGTGTGTCTGTGTGCATAAGCATGTTTGTCGGCGTGTGTGTGCCAAACCCGTGGTAACGACACATACTCCACTGTGAGGGTGACATGCTGCACGGCGCTGCATGTGCCGGAGGGTGAAGGCTGGTTCACACAGCCTACAGCCATCACACACACACGTCTGTCACCTACACACAACACACACACACACACACACACACACACTTCTACATCTTTGTCAATATAGAATTATAATTCCAGCCTTTGAATTACAGTCTAAACGCAAGTATCTATGAGCTTTTATCACAAAAACCCATAATTATGGTGGGAGAATAGCTTACTAGTAATTTATTGTCTATTACTGGCCCATTACAAAGCCTCTCTGACCTCAAAACAAAAACGCTATTGCCCATCTCGCACAGAAAGGGAGGATAAGGGGGGTGGAAATAGAAGTAGCAACAGATGGCATTTTAAGGGTAACGGAACACACCTAGTGTGTTGCTCAAGGGCACTTCAGCAGGATGGAAGGATGCATGATGGCCGTCACAGAGGTTTGATCGCAGGTTCTGCTCAGTGGGTGTGTCTGCATAAATGTACAAGAAAGTGTGTGTAAGCTGCAGACTTACACACACACCCACACTCTACTAGAGCTGACTCTAAGCGGTCAGAATGGATTTAGTAGAAACAATTTTCAATTAGTCGGGCCAAGAGCAGCGCAGCACATGAGGCTCCACAGGGATACAGTAGTACTCTAAGTGTTTAATCCATCATCTGCCGATGAGGGAACTGGATAATCCCACGATTGAATGGCTGGTTAGCCTGCTGTTGCAGTGGTCAATACTGCGTGAGTGTCAGAGGTTGACCTTTTTATTGATTGGCTCGCTCACTGATCTGCTGTGGGTTCAGAGTGTTGACTTATCCAAACATGACAGGGCTAAGTCTCCAGTGACAGGCCTCCGTTTGAAAAAGTCTGCCTGTGTGCGACTCTGTCCGCCCGACTCTGTGTTCACACGGCGAGCAACGCGATCAATAAGTCAGTGGAAGTCCTTCCTGTTGCTATAGAGAGCAGAGCGACCGCACGCTGGCCGAGGTCCTGTGTGTGGACTGTCAACAAGCCTGTCAGCTGGGAGGAGCTGACCACAGCTGTCATCTGCCACAAACAGACACATATCTGCACCTCCTTGTTTCCAGAGGTGAGGAAGCTACTTTGAAGGCACAGTTTTGCAAGATATACTGTTACTTTACACTGGAAGAGGATGAAATACAGCAAATCTACCCACAACAAATATATAGTTTGGTTAACTAGAGCTACTGAGAAAAAGCAGTTCACGCTACTTAAAGAAAAAAAAAAGATCAAATTCACAATGTCATACAAAAAATAAATAAAAATACAAAATCCTGTACAAAATTAAGTCACATGCCAGCAAATGCCAGTCCTTCAGTGCAGAAGGTGCTAACTTTAACTTTACCTGCAGGTCACATCTAAATACATTAGTAATAAATAAATGGAATATCCCAATCTTCATGGGAAAGTGCCAAAGAGAACTGGTTTTGTATCCAAAGTCCACCGTTCAGACACCTACTCAGTGAGCCAGGTAAGTTCAGCAACATCATACAACACCTTGATTACATTCATCATTCCATTCTTTGTATCTCTAATTTCCCAAACTGTAGTTTCAGTGGATGACAACACAAATGACAAAAAGTAATTTAACTGACTTGTTCTGTGGGTATGGACTGAAGTGAACTACCGGCAAACTGCTGCAAAATATAAGAATTGTTACATGTGATGAAACAACTCCAACACTGCTTGTGTTTTCCTACCAATGGAAACATCTCAAAAGCTGCCTGGAGAGTAGTTGCATCCATCATGAAGGACTATAGTTAGTTTGAATGCAATGTTATTTGTATTTTCTTTTTTAATTTATTCTTTTCCGTGTCATGCCCCTGAATTAGTCGTTGCCAGCAAGCTATATTAACTCTTCAAACTATATGACAGTGATGTCAACACAAGAGCAGAAAAATACACAATCTGCCTGCTGAAGACTTTATAACTACAGCTCTACATGAATGCGACCACAGCCTCTCCGCCCACACAGCCCACAATCAGAACAGAGCAACCCATCAACCTGCAGTGTGAAAACTCTGTGTGTGTGTGTGTGTGTGTGTGTATGCCACAATCATTACTTTACTACAAACATAATTCAAGAGAACTGAGTGCATCTGACTTTTTTATCACTGATTAGTTACAGAGACAAGGCAGACATGAGACTGGCTTTTGTAGATGGAGATTGCTGTCACTGGGAATGACACCATATTTAATCCGGTAGAATATGGATTGACCGACCACACTAAACAGTAAATCTGGAAGCCTATTTCAGCATCAGTAACACCCACCAGGACAGATTCTCATATTCTGCTCATTTAATTTTCTCAAAGCGATGAGCACTTTTGCACAATTTCCAAAAATCGTTGTTTTTTTCCCTCCCTGGTTGGCCATTCTCAATCATTCAATCATCCAATTACCCAATAATGGCGCTCCCTGTTTGGGCATAGCACCTCTCCACCTCAGTTTGCTCCTCTTGTACATGCCACCACCTCCTCATTGTCTTCTTAACACTCATCACATCCCCAGGCGCCACTCCAGTCATATCAAATACAGTCCAGTGGGCGCTGCTCAGCACAGTCATGAACCATGATTAAGAGCTGACTTCATGCCACAGCATCACAGCCAAATGTTGCACAAGCATCTCATTTCATTCCACTTTACCTAATGTTCTTCTCACTTGTATTCCGGTCTATGTCAAAATCTAATGACTAAAGCTTTGGCTATAAATTCTTTACATTTATTGTGTTTCTTTAGCATTGGTAATGAAAAGCAACAAAAAAGCAAAAATAGGTTTAAGCATGAAACAAGCCTGCCAGCATGTGCAAGCTGAGTTTGGTTTGGAATTCGTCTCTTACTTGGTTCCGGAGTCAAGTGAAAGACAAAAGGTAAGACGTGAAATCAGCAAAGGCAGCCAAATGTGCTGACAAGGTTACCGAGAGGTCTGAAGTCTATTCAATCATCAGGTCTGAAAAACCAGGGAGCCTGTGTCTCTGACTCTCTGCTGTGCATGAAGCAGAGGGACCCAGAAGCCAGTACTAAAGATAAATCCCCCTGAATCCTTCGCAGGTCTGTCTGACCTACTTTCTCAAGCTCCTGATTTCTATCCGCAGGAGAGAAAAATACATTCTCACCTGTGCTGCATACCTGCTCTGTCTAATGGTATGTAATACTGTCTGTTTATCCAGACACAACCTCAGGACATGAGATCTAGCGCCTGGTGGATTCCAGGCAACATCCTGCATAATTGATAAGATATTTAAGATAGTTTCCAAACTTTATTTTCGTCCTACTTTTTACTAAAAAAGTTTGAGTTATAGCCTCTTGATAGAAATTCCTAAACATCACACAGTTAGTGGAAATCACTGGATTTGACTTTCCCTGCAACTCAAACAACCCTCAAAAGAGGAAAAACAATCCAAGCCATCAAGTAAAACAAGCACTTTGGGAGTTTGAAACATCTGAACATGCTGTTCCTGTTCTCACCTGTACTGAGCCTGGAAGTGTTCCTGGACAAAGCTGTGGCGACCTCCAGGCTGCTGTGTGCTGGCTGGACCCGGATTGGGGGGATCCTCCAACGCACTGGGTCCCTGAACAAAGAGAGAGAGATCATTTGATTTAAGTCAGTTTTATTGGAGAGATAGTAGGGCAAGCACAGGTGTTAGTAACGACACTAATTAAGGTCTTGTTCCATTTAACAGAGCCAGGGTCCTGCTATTCTTCATGCTGGATCACTACACTTAAATAGAACGGAACTGTCATTAATACCATTAGTAACACCTGTGCCTGCCCTGTTATTTCATGTCAAAATGGCTGCTGTGAAAAAAGACTACTCTCCTGCAGCCAAAATGTGTAAGTAGAGACACACAACAGCCTAAATTACAAATTGGGCTGTAAGTGAGAAGAACACCCCATCCTTCTTGCCCAAATTAAGTTCAGGAGTTGATTTGTCACTAGTTGGAAATCTTGACAAAAAGGAAACAAATCAAAACTTCACAGTAGGGCTGGGCAATTATCAATATTGTATCAATATAAAACCAGATATTGTCTGGGATTTTGATATAATATTATGATGTGGCAAAAATATCTTGTGTGTAAATATCTGAAGAAAGCACCAACAGTCATCCCTACAATATCGTCACAACCGTGATATCGAGGTATCCGGTGAGAGATATTATTATAGTCGATTTTTTTCCATATCACCCAGCCCTTACTTCACAGTGAAAACCAAAATTCTCTCCTAAAACAACAGCAAGTGAGCACTCAGTCCAGACAAAAATGACCCCCAAATTTGTCACCATCCCCAGTCACTAAAATGAAGAAATTTAGGGGTGACAAGTGCTGATGACATCATTTGACATCGTTTCATTTGCTGACATCATATGACATGATTTCATTTGCTGACATCATATGACATGATTTCATTTGCTGACATCATATGACATGATTTCTGTCCTTCAAACGTTCTTCTTGCAGCTCTGTCCAGGGTTGAACAGGTTAATGCCACTTAAGATAAAAGAGTCACTCAACCTATTATTCTTGCAGTTTGTGATCCACGGACAACAATCAAAAGTCTAATTTGGAGCAGTGAGGTGAGTGGCTGTAAACTGGAGTGAAGCCACAAGAGAGGTATGGTCTGCAGAACAGGTACAGCGTTTTAATTCAGTCAAACACACGTGTGTCCTTTTAATGGACTCCCAGATGATCAAAGGGCTCCTTGGGGCACATTAAGAAAAGAAACAGAGAAAGAGAGGGAGGGGAAAGGGAGAGAGAGAGAGACACACAGCCTGGGATCTCAGTTTGTCATCATTATGTTTCTCTGCATGCCTACAAGTGCCACTGTAATTTTATACTGGAGTGTTTTTCTATTCATTGTACTGCAGGTGAAAGTGAATCAAAGGGTATATAATGTATAAGCTTATTAGAGGGGATGCAGGTGATTCAAACATAAAAGCAAGAGGGGATTTCATCTATCTGAGGGGAGCTGAGAAGGTGAACGGTACAACAGTCAGCCCCACACTTGAGTCACAAAGAGATTTGGGACGTCAACCATCTTCAGTGATGCACTGAGGTCTTCTGAATTAAACTAAACGCCTGTTTGTACCAGTGATCTACCCTCCATGTTGTCTGTGACACAGCAGGAGGGGAGGCAAACTTCAAAGAGGTGAACGAAAGAATGATGGTGATAAATAAAAGATGGACAACTACCGTGACTTGGGGAAACAGAGCTGTAGATCCATGCGTTCTGAGCTTATACAGCTTCTCCTTACAAAGTCGTCAGCAGACAGTAGGGGATAATGAATAATTTCGCTGTTGATTTCAGGCTTTTGCTCCTGTTCATAAGACACAATAGTGGAGACGTGTAGCTTTATGTATGTTGGTTTGTTGGCCTTTGTTGACGATCAGCTTAATACATGAGCTCAGAGAGAGAAAGTGAAAAGGATGTTTTGTTGTGTAATAGTGTATGGTAGCCATTGAACTCCCCACACCCCAACACCGTCCACCCTGCATTAAGGGTGTAACAAGCCATCGATCTGGATTGATATATCGATTCAATGATCAATGGTCCAATATATTGATGCACAGTGAAAACATCGATCCATATCACCATTTTTAAGACACGCCTTTATTTTGAAATTATCATGGCACATCTGTGTGTTGTCTCATAATTTCCATCCAAATGCACCTCCTTCCTAAATTTTCAAACAGAGCAGTGCCAGACAAACAATAAATCAGCAAATCGTTTCATATCAGTCGAATCAAAATCGTATTGTGACAGACAAATATCGTATCGTTGTCAAAGGAACCCTACATGTTTCCTTTCCTTCATTACAGCAGATGGAGAAGGCACAATGCAGCACCTCAAACTTTGATTTATTACATCTTTAACCCAGAGTTTAAGTTGCTGCATTTCATCTCGTCTGAATCTTTGCTGCTTCCTCCTATATAGCACTAATGAGGCAGACTGAATTACCAAGCGTGAATTATTGCACTTTGGGGTTTCAGATAAACACTTTAATTATGGAGCAACACCAGTGTGATCATAATCAAAGAGTACAAATATTAGACTAAATTAACTCCAGACACGTTCACTCAGAAATGTAAAAGCCTTTTGACTGTCAAAATCATGTACAAATGGAGTTGAAAGTCACATTCTAAGTGATTGTAATGTTCTCCGAATAGGCTTATCTCAGTATGCAGAGATGATGTAGAGGCCAAGACCCCCACCTACTGTGCCACAGAATGCCCCTGCGGAAACTGGGCTCAAACCCTCATCTGGGACCCACCCATTAAGTAGCTAACAAAGTCCACTGTTAAAACGTTCTTTGTCTGCTTGCCAGAGTCTGGCTTCACTGCCTTCTCAGGGATATGTGACTTTCCGTGCTGGTCTATCATTGTGTCTTCAGAAATAATGACATTCCCACTTTGGCGGAGCCCTACCATTGTTCAAACAAAATCCAATCACTCTGTGAATCACTTTGAACAACGCACTGTTGTTGTTGTTGTTGTTGTTGGGTTTTTTTTTTTTTGGCAGCTTTTAAAACTTCTCCAAGGATAGCTTTTATCACAATGAATAATGAAGCGAAGCACAAAGCAAATTAAGCATGGGTGTCAGTCTATTCAAACTCCGCCACAGCCTATCTCCAGACTTGGCCCTCCCTACGATGTCTTTATTTTAATGTTTACCTCTACTAAGCCAGTAAAGCATATTATGAAAGCTCATTATCCTTTAAATAACTGTAAAATATTATCTTTAGAATAGCACAGTGCCAGGAGAAGGCAGAAGACAAGATTTCAAATTAGTGCTGCTACATCTGGTGAGGATACCAAGATACAACAAATGGAGACTTGAAAAAATAAATTAGTTACAACTGCTGTTCACTTAATAGCTGTATTTCACATACTTGCACATCGTCCATCCACATAACAGATGAGTTTTAAAAATTCTGCATATTGTAACTACATTGCCATACACGATGTATAGACGAAGAATACTGAGACATCTGGCGACAACAGCATTGTTGAGGTAGGAAATAAGAGATAGAAAGGGATGTGTAAACAAAATGGAGCAGGCTAGCTATGCCCCAGAGCAACCTTTTAGCAGCACAGCACTTGTTTCCTCCCTGGAAGGTGATGGACAGTTTAGAGGCCCTGCATGAGCTATAGAGATTGGAGAAGGGATTCATTGCCACCTGGGGACCATGCTACGTAGCTGGGGCTATTTGAAGTCAACTTCAATTTCCATTTTGTAGTGGTGAGCATCAGTTCTGCTCAGGGTGTAGCGAGCTGGGTGCCAGAATGAAAATACAGGATTACCCAAAAGTTATTTTTGAATACATGTGGAGCTTCACAATCTGGGCTGGATTTCATTTGATTTGGGGTTTGTCAATGACTGATGCAAATGGGAAGGAAACCGTGTTCAGCTGTTCCAGCTACTGCATAATGTATTAAAACACATATACATAAAAGTCAGTTTGAACTTCCTCATAAATCTTAAGTGTAATCAAACATTGAAACTATAAAGAACAACATTTTTGACTTTGTTTAAAAAAGGGAAAGTGCAGGTTATTAGACTAATTGGCGCTGTATAAGTATGAACCCATGACTCTGGTCCAAAATAAATTCCCATTTTGTCTTGAAAATGCTCAAATTAAATACATTATTTTATCTCTAGATTCCTTTGTTTTAATTATATGTTTGGAGAACCTTTAAGATCAAGTTGGTATCATTGGCAAGAAAAATAGGATGCACTGCTGAGGATGCTGCAGCTAGGTCAGAAATTACAAGGCCCAAGAATAGAGCCCTGTGGGACACCACCGGTTATCATCATTGCACCTGATGTTTATCCATTTGCAACTACAACCTGTCTTCCAAGAATGTACTTGTGAAGGCCATTACAGTAGATGGTTGTCCATGAAAATCGTGATCATTTGTGTATTAAAATCCACAAATAAGTCTAAAAATATTCCATGAGCACACTCTTTTGTTAGAGCAGAGTGGATGTTGTCAATGAAAGGACTGATTATTTATTGAATTATTTTGTTGTGAAATTCACAATAGCAGAAAAAGAGGAGAGAGGGGACAGTCAAAACCTCTTTGCCAAACTATTTGTCCTTGTTGTATTTTTTTCCAAGTAGCACTGAAGGGAACATTTAAAGTGTATTAAGAAAGAAAAACTTTTAAATACCTCAACACGTTTGAGTCATCTCCTTTACAATGGCCTTCCTTGACTCTCCTCTTTTCTTCAAGTTTATAATAGAACAATCTGAAGTTTGGCCAGTGGTAAGTATGAGTGCCACTGACCAAATTGGAAACATGACACTACAATACAGAATGAGAAGCAAGCAAGTCATGAAAATGCGGATACCTGACAACCGTGAAAATGCTTCAGTAATATCCTTGGGAAATAACCTGTCATCCACTCTGTGGCGGATCCACTGTTAAACAGGTCCCTTACAACGCACAGCCAACCCCACACAGCAAACTCAATATTGTCTCTTTCTGTGACTTCTTTACAAGCAAAAGCCCATTCTGCCTAATGATGATGATGATGAGCCCAATGAACAAGATGTTCTTTAAAGCCACAAACTCCCAAAAGCAATTTCTGCCTGCACTAACACAATTAAAGTTTAAATACAGACATGTAGGGCACAGACATTCTGGGGAGTAGTGGTATATTTGAGCTTTTAGCAGGGGACACGGTTGGAGAGAATATAGGTATTTCTTTCAGACAGCCCTGTTTTAGAAAAAAAAGACTGGTAATTTCACTGCACGGACTTATAAACATGATACTCAATACAAAAGGACTACAAAAAAGTGAGAATTTTGAGAAAAAACATTTCACACATGTACATCATCTCTCGTTTGTATATCTACAACAGAGTTGTGACAGACTCTCTCTTTCTATGTCTCTCCCTCTCTCTTCTCTGGAGGACAATGGAGAACACTCCCGAGACCCTCTGAGACAGACTAGGTTACAAGCATCACCATGGAAACCCTGGCCTCATTCCCCCAATCAACATGTGGGAATAGGGAACTTTTTCATTAGTCAAGGCACGGCCTGAAAATGAAGCAAAAGGTTAACCACCAGCACAACAATTTCCCTCATACATATTTATCTGAAACAATGTTGTCACATTTCTTTCATGGACTCCATGTTGCGGATATGACACATTTTCATGCCGAGCAGACCTGCCAGCAAGCCTGCATTTCAAAGCTGGAGCACCACAGTAAGGAATAACAACTGGAAGAACTGGCAGAATGAGCTGGCTGTGCTCCAAAGTATATGATTTACCTATGAGAGGAAATGCACAGCACACATTGTAGCGTCTGACAACACCCTCATCCTCACATGCTTAAGTTAGCTTTAAGCTAAATTCAAGATTCAAGATTCAAGAGATTTATTTGTGAAATGAAATGAAATGAAAATTGAAATGAAATGAAATTACAGCAGTGAAATGAAATTATGAAACTGAAACTGAAATGAAACTTAAGCACCCTGCAGGCATGCATGACCTGCCACTGTAATGTCTAATATGTTGAATTAAAAATGTTAGAAGTTCTGTTGTTTACACTATGATCAATTCTCATTATTCACACTGATGAGTCTTTATGTTTATCGTAAATTATAATAGCAGGTGTGGTTTATTTTGCTGACAATAGAGCGGAGATAAATTGCAATCTTTAGCTTTGATTCTCCAGTATAGCCATACTGTGCCAGTCATTTTGCATTCTTCCTCATATGCATTTAATTTAATTGAGGAAACAAAATGGTATGAATGAATGCGAGCCATCTGTGTAGAACATGTGCTTTCAGTGAAGTCAGTAGTAATAGTAGGAGTAGAAACTGAGGTATGGTAAACAGAAGAATACTACAGGCTCACATGGGCTTTGCTACCTCATTCTCTATGCATAACAAATCCAAACCACTGCTTTTCACTGCACACTTGAAAGCACCTTCCACCACAAGTAGGTCAACAACCACTTAACTGGACCTTAGAACAAAGAATAGATGCCTACACTGAGAGAGAAAGAGAGATTCAGAAATTTAGAGGGGGGATTGTGTGTGTGAATGAATGTGTGTGTGTCTAAGAAAGATAGAAATAGGGAGGGAGAGGAAGCGAGAGAGAGAAAGAGAGAGAGAGAGAGAAAGCGGCTGAGTGTGCTGTGCCTCTTTATCTAGGACCCAGGGAAAAATGAATACCACCAGAATGTAGTTCCAGCTCTGCCATTGTCTGCCAAAAATAGATGCGGGGGCTGGCCGTGGCAATAACAAGTGAATACTAATATCCAAGAGGCACTAAGCTGTTCAATTGTCACATTGGGTGTAATCCAAAAAAGTCTGAATACTAACAGATCTAGGCTATATTCAGCTGCCTCCTGTTGCTTGGGGACAGAATTACCGCTGGCATCTACATGCCCTAGGCGGTGTAATTGATTTCTAGGATTTAGACGGAGGCCATGATTTCAGAGTTCACTATGCTACAGCTAAAACAGCTGTAGCTCCTTTGTTCTCTAAATGACTGCGGTATTGAAGTGACGATGTGTCCCTTTCAAAAAGACAAAAAAAAAAAAGGGGGTAGCAGAGCAATGAGCCAAGTTACAGGGAGGTTATAGAAACTGACAACTGCAGGTAAGAGAAAAGAGTGGAGTTAAATTCAGGGGATAGAGCGAGTGAGTCTTGTTCTGCACAGCCATGCAGTCTGAGCTGGATGGGTTTTGTTCTTGCTTTTGAGAACAGCCAGAAACAAATTTTGCCTCAACAGCCAGGTGTGCAATTATAGCGAAAAGAGGAATTGATCTAATATAGCGCGCGCTCCAAAAGCCCGTAGGACTGAAAGCAATGGGCACTGAGGCTTGGGCACGCATACCTTTGAGAATAACAACTGAATTATTTGTGATGGGTGTTGATAGCAACTCTGGCGCCGTAGGCTTGCTTCTGTTCTTAAGCTGGTCCTCTACTAAACTACTTTTCTAGCTTTAGCAACAAAGCAATTCAGCTTTACCAAGCATTTTTCTGAGCATTGCTGGAATGGAAAAAGAAAAAAAAAGGTCACTTTGAAAAGATCATTGTGTCCTCCAACTTTTATTTGGTCTCTATTTCTCTTCCTGTTTACTCCTGCTGTGAACGACGAGAGGTCAGATGGGTTCATATCACTTCCATCAGCAGAATTCACATCATCACATTACAGGCGCAGCAAAACCCACAAGGACTCGTGTGTATTGTGGATCAGCGAGAACATCGCGCACGCTTTCTGCACACACTCGCACACAGGCTCACCAATGGCTGTGAGGGCACGTCACATTAATCTCATGGACAGTCAGCCACAACCACTGCATTGTCAAATTGGAGACAAGTCATTCCAGCACTTCACTAAGATGCAATCATCTCTCCGACGTGCTGACTCCACATTGTGGTGATGTCACAGGGCACACAAAGGCTGCTGGTTAGCCTTTTGAGACAATTTGACCCAAAGGTTACAGTGTTGTGTATATGATCTCAGTTAAACCTTAAGAAGCTTTGCACTTGCACCAAATCAAGCAGCGTCTGAGTATCTTTGCAAAAGCTTATGCAGCCAGTCAGTGCCTCTCCCCTGCCGGGACCCAAGGAGCTCACCTCCTGCAAGAGCAATGAGTGTGCATATGTGTGTGTGTGCTCAGCACTATAGGCTCACCATATGCTCACAGCTAAGATAAAAAACATGAGCAGACTGCTTCTTCTGTTGTCCTGGGATCCTCTTTCCCTACCACTGCAAGAGATCTCAGCATCCAGGGTTTCCCTGTCTTTTAGAGGCTTCTCGGTGATAAAGCCACCAGCGTAGCAGAACTTTCATTTGGATGGGGCAACCAATATCTTCATCCCAGCAGGGATCCCCGAAAACACAATGGAAGGCAAGATTAAAATGTCCCCCTGAAGGGATATGGGAATTGCGAAAGAACAGGGAACATAGAGACATAGAAATTGTGGTGTATCCCTCTTCTGACAGTGTGTTATGAGAAGAAGGGAATACTGGGGTATGGCAAGCACACTCAAATTACCTAATCTTCTCTCTGGGGAATAAAAGTACTTACAGATGTGATCAGACAAAACAGCAAACCTTTCAAACCCTGAAAAAATCATCCCCCCCTGCTTTCTGTTCCCCATATGTCAGAATGACAGCTCAATGTTGTATTATGAACTTGAAAAGAAAAAATAAAATGTTAGTTTGCTGTCCAATGTGGCCATAACAGATCTTATGGCATGTCAACAAGGAAGTGTGGGAAATGAAAGCTTGACGGGTTTTATTGCTCGGATGCCATTCCTTACGAAAACGTTATGTGAAAACCCACATGGGAATTCAGCCCATATGGATAGATGTTGGTTTTCAAACGTGAACACGCAAACTTTTTCATCTCTCATGCAATAATGACATTTTCCCCTGTGAGATGTCTCTATCTCCTTACGAGTGAGCAGGTAGGGGCCCAGTTTCTTGCTCAAGGATGCATCATTGATGATGTACACATTGTGGGGATTGAACCAATAATGCTTAGAAATATGCTTAGAAACACAACAGTGCCATAGAGGCTTTTTGTTGCATATTCATATCTGCGACTTGTGAGCGAAACTCTTTCCTGTTCTTATTTTCTCCTACTCCATGAATAATGGCCTCTGCTTCATGGTGCTTTCACCTCAATTTGGGAGTCAATTCTTTGTGATCAGCGAGAGAAACATTTCTCCCAGTGCAACCCCTGTAAATCTCTTTGGCCGTGTGCCCTCTTTGTCTACTGGCAGAGGCAGCTTCCCTCCAGAGATCTTCACACTCCAAGCCCTACATGAAAACATATGTTGTTATCAAAGTCCCGCTGATTCCCCGTACGCCGCAATGTGGCGTGCATTCATGCGAGACGTTATTCAGGCGTTCCTCTATGGCGTGCTGGCGACTGAGTGGGAGTTCGGTCTATTGTGTGTGTGTGTGTGTGTGTGTGTGTGTCTGCATGCGATTGTACATATGGGAGCCTGTAGTTTCAATGCAACCAAGAGAATCTTAAATCACTGCAACAATGGGAATGAGTGGGAGTTTGGAGTGTGTTGGGTGAGTTGGGGTAGCTGCAAAAACATCAATACAAGAAACCACGGCTAGCAGGTTGGCCTGAAGGTAGAGAGGGTGACTAACAACCAGAAGGCTGCCGATTCCACTGTTTTATTGCGCTTTTTACACCGTTCTTTAGAGTACGTTTTCACTTTTTCCACTATTTTCAGTGCAGCCTTTCTTGAAATAGCTGCAAAGAGAACATAGGTACAAGAGAATGCACAGTGTGTTCTCTCGTCTTTGTCCATGTTACTATTTATTTGACTGTTTGTCCCAGGATTTACTGCATGCTGGTGGGGGACCCCTCTCTGCCCAAGGTGTCTTTCTTGTTTTTTCTCGACAAAGTTTTCTTAGGTGGTTTGTTTTGTATGCAGGAGAGGGTCTAAGGCTAGGGGGGCTAGCTAGGTGGACTACATAGGATAGCAGAGCCTGGTACTCACCTGTCTTTGTTCTGTTCTGTTTTTGAAAAGTCCTTCAAGACATGTTTGTGATGATATAAATAAGTCTGTCTCACTTTTGCTGTGCACTATTCAAACTTTTTCAAATTTTTATTGGCCATGTGTACTAGAAGTGCTTCATTTAACACATCAGGACTTTCAGGGGAATTGAAGATATAACAGGCACTTTTGCTAAACGACACAACTAATAATTATGTTAACGTAACACTGTGATATACAATTATCTATGATTAAGTGTACTGCTCTAATTACTGTTATGAACTAGCATCTGCCATTCAATTGATAATGCCCAGCATGGTTACTGAGGTGACCTGGATGTCCTGTGTGTGCAAGCCGTCGCTCTGACCTCTGAGAAGACAAGTGTGCATATGTGTAAAAGTCAGTGTGTGTGTGTGTGTGTGTGTGTACCTGGGAGGATGAGACAAATTAACGTGCGTTTTAAAAATGTTACGGTGACATGAGACAGTGTGAGTGTAGTGAGCCACCTAAGCTGCGGTTGGGGAGAAAAATGTGGGTTTTATTGAGACTAAAAATAATCTGAAAAAAATAAATAAATAAATGGTGTCCGACCAAGGAAAGACGCTGATTCAGTTATCGTCTCAAACCACATTTCTAATCAACTGGCTGACTCAGGGGGCTTAACACATTCACCTTAGCTGCCAGCAACAGCTCTGAGTCATCCTTATACACACACACACACACACACACACACAGCATTCATACAGCTACAAGTGTACACACTCCAATGCACATGAACTATGATGTACGTATAGACCCATGCTCCCTCTCTCTCTCTCTCTCTCACACACACACACACCCACACACACACATTCCCATGCTTGCACAAAAGCAAGCACAAACATCCTTTCAGCTCCAGATAGTCAGACAGACAGTATTCAGGCAGAATCATAATAGCATCTGTTCTTTTAAAGAATATAATTAAATGTCCCTGTGGCTCCGTGGTCAGGACGCTTGAGTGACAACATTCACTGCGGTGATAAAACAAAGCTACGGCAGCAGAGAGGGAGAGAAGCTGGAGTGCATGTGAGAATGAATTTGAGATGCTGCCATGGTCCTCCAGTTATGTGTTTTCACCATAGCGCATACAGCATCAATGATTTATCGGCAAGGGCCAAATTGAGCCAGGGCAGCCAGATGGGCAATCTTGCATGGCCACATTTCACGCTCAAACAACGGAGGTCTGGAGAAATTCTTGCCGTAAAGCGTAGGATAATGAGACCTTGCTGATTCATCGGTAGCACTGATTGGCTCTGAGTTTGAATTAAACCCCCAGGAATGGCATTTCTGGTTTTGTTTTTCTGCTCAGGTAGATCAAGTTAACATCGTTAGCTTAGCTACAGAGCCACCAACTTTGCCAAGTGAAATAAGAGTTAATATACAAACTAAATTAAACGAGTGAAATAAAAATGGATGAACATTTTGAACCGAGATGTTTTGCCAGAAGTGCGCTCATTACACCAGATGGAGTCGATGAAGCCTTTACAGCCTCTCAGCTTGAAGACTCTGCTGAACAACAGGGATATAAGGGAGTGTTTTCCTACAGGCTATGGTAAAAATCTGATTAATCAAACTTGGTCGACTGCCCATAATGCATTACATGGGAGAGAGATATTTGTTTTTATAGCTATAACATTTGTTTCAAAAACCGCAAGCACCGGATAAAATGGAAGCAAATTTCCTCTTAAAGTCACGATCAAGCAGAGTCTTCCTCTCTAACGCTCATGAGTGATTTATGTTTATTATAGTGATCCCTCTATTAGGAAAGGAACTGTCTGCACTAATGATTAATCATAGTGACGGTTTTCATTTAGAAGCCCACACCAGTATCATGTCAGTTTTGTTTTACTAGCTAGCTAAACAAGTGAGCACCGGTGTCACGCTCTGTCCAAATGAACTTTGACTTGTTTCATTTCTGCAGATCTACAATATTAGAGTCAAATGTGCAGTTTCATGAGATGATCAGGAGCGAGACATTCATGTGTACCTGGTACTGTGTAAGTTTAGCATGATGGAGAAAAGTATTTTATACAACTGAAATTATCCTTTACTGAGCAGTATCTCATTAATAAAAAAGAAGCTGTATTTTTATGAAAATGTATCTCCCATAATTCTCTTTAAATACAAATGAGCCTCAATTTTGCCTGAAGGAAAGTACCTCTGAGTGCCTCCTTAACTACCACCTGGACTGCAGCCACATAGATATACGGACCCGACTAAAGAAGTTCTTAAATTGCAATCTCTCAGTTGCTAATTTTCATTTGCAGCAATTTTTACCCTTTTCCTTCTCGTGTCTAATATTTTTCCACTGAGAAAGAGGCTAACTTCTGCATGAAGTGACAACTGGAACAGCTCTCCATAATATGACCACTTCTTCAAAATATGGAAACTGCTTTGCGGCATCATACGCTGCAGAACAATTTCCATTGCAACAAGTAATTTAGTCTCATGTTTAGTGTTAAAATATTGTTTTTCTTAAATCAAATAAAAATTCTGCCAGTGGAATGACATAATCCCACTTTTCCAATGCTAATCAATTTGTTTTTGTCATTTTCTTGTACTAGTGGGCTGATCTGCCTTGTTCTTCCTTGTTTCAATATATCTACAATTGTTCACAAAAAGAGTAAAACTGTATTGGAAACAAGTGGGACTTTCCATTCCCAGATTTTTCCCTTGCTTTAAGAAAAACAAGATTTTAACAATGAATATGAGACTAAATGACTTGTCAAATTGGTGATTTTTAAGGGGCCAAGCTACCAGAATGACGCATAACAGGCATACAAGACAGCTACAAGGACCTTGGGATCCAACAGTCACACTGTGAAGAGGAAAGAAGCATTCAAGTACCTTTCATCACCTTTCAACATCCAAGGGCTTTCATCCCTTCCCTGTTTGGTCCATGGTACATTTGGTACATTTGAACTCTTGTGCGGATCAAACAAGCGAGCCGCGGGCCGCTTGAAAAGTCCAGTTCAAAGTGAAGAATTGTATAGTTTGTTACAAGTGAGAACATAATCCAACATGGCTATAGGAAGCAAACCACAATCCAGTTTTGTGCATTATGGATTGAAAGTAGATGCTGCCAACATGAGTCAGGGACAAACATGGAGTAATCATGAGGTGAGGCCTCTTCTAGAGATATGGGCTGACCACAACATTTCTTAATTACTTGTGGAATCACATAATAATACCAAGGTCCACTTTGTTATGTTGTTGTTGCTCTGTTGTATCCAATATTGCTCTGTCATTGCAATAATGCTGATATCCACGACTGGGATTTTACAGGGGAGTTTCCTTTGCAACATCTCTGTCCAATAGATGAACAACCTGTTCAACCGCATGTCTTTTGTTCACACATTCGCTGTGTGAACACTAACCCGACTTAATGAAAAATGCAACATAATAGCAACTTCACGCCTGAACCGGACCAAAACAAGCCAACTATAGGTGTGAAAGCGTCCCGCGATAGTTCCTCAGAGAATGAGCTCCAAGCCATAATTACATACATCCTACCTGTCATCAGATACCCACCAGGTACAAGTGAGCTGCAGCACACTGAGAGTATCTGAGAAACCAGCTGACGGGGAATGTGGATGAACAGCAAGTAGAGGAGGTGTCATGGCAAGCCAAGCCAAGCAAGCAGCGGTGGCTGACTTCCAGAGGCTGGGAGATCCCGGGCTGAAGGACAGCACTGAGACACGAGTCACAGCAGCACAACAGGAGGCACTCGGCTCCGGGAACATGGAAGCAGGTGTCTGCCACATCAGACAGGACCTGAGGTGCAGACGGTGCAACGAGACCTCTGAGACGGTCCAGATCAGTAGCATGATGCAAGACTACATCCACAAAGGGACAAAGTGTTCTCTCCATTTTGGCTTCCTGTCCACATTTAGTGTTTTAAGTCACCAAAAAATGCACCTTTTGGAAAACAATCTCCAGAGTGTAATTTTTAAAAAAGGGTGTTTACCTTTTGCTGTGTGGATAGTGACAATGGTACAATTTAATAATAATGACATCACCACCTTTGTTATTTTCAGCATTCATTTCTCCACCTCATCATGTGCCCGTAGAACCAACTTGTTCATTCTTGTCATCTGACTTTCTTCTCCACACAGTTCAGTTAAACGTATTTGTACTTGCATTTGTAACTTAGTGATGTCAGGAAACCACTTCAGTCACTCCTCAGCTTCTCTGCACATGCTCATGTCGCAGAAAGTTGTGTGTTTTTGAGCTCTCGTGTGTGCAGAGACATTTTCAAAAAAAGGTTTTTTTTTTTTTTTTTACTTGTATAAATGGAGAAATAAAGTTGTGTTTTCAACAATATTTGCCTCCATGTGTATATGCAGACTAAGATGCAAGAGGGAACAACACACAGTGAGCAACACAAGGTTGTAAAGATAATGTACAGAAATATCTGCAAGTTCAAGTATAGAGTGGACTCTTCATCCAGAAGCTGGCCTTTAAATACATTTATATTTATTTAGGTCTGTATGTTAAATATGTTGTTGAACTGTACATAGCCTGGACTTATCATCTCTGCTCACCTGTATTTGATATTTTATGGATGATGTGTGTGTAGGTGAGCTGGCTGTACTGTGTGTGTGTGTGTGTGTGTGTGTGTGTGTGTGTGTGTGTGTGTGTCACCT
>OMLF01007465.1:14997-27033 GCA_900302615.1 Holocentrus rufus | reverse complement strand
TGACAAAATGCTTTGACAAAATGCAGGATGCAACATCATAATGAGTGCAAATTAAACAAATGTATTGGAGTAAAGGACCTTGGCTGCACCTCGCTCTGGGGGACCTGTACCTTCGACTCAAGGAGAGAAGTTCATCTTTATTTAAAAGGGGATTATCACAGCTCTGTAGGACTGACTGGCTAGTTGGCTGTTTTAAAGTCATTTTTGAGGGAAGGTAATATTATTTTGTGTTTTTTTAAACCCCCAAACCTTGTGATACTTGAACAGGGCAGCTTAGTTCAACAGGATGCAGACATAACAGCAACTTCAAAAGAAGTCCTCAGTTGTTCTTATAATGGTCAACATGAAAGAAATCAAATATTAAAATAAAATATTCATCCAGTGCTACTTGTGCTCTGAATAAAGTAATGTGCTCCTTTGTCCTCACAACTATGGAGTTTATGTCTTCAAACGTCTTGAAATATTTACAGTAAAAGCACCCTATCCTTGTCTGTGCTAAACGGTGTTATTGTTTCCCTGTCACGGATGAAGTGCTGCACACACTGAAACCATCTCAGCTGACTGGTGGTTATATGAACAAAGTATACAGGGGGAGTAGATGAAGAGGCTTTTCCTTGGCTATAAAAATAAAATTTCAAACTCGTTCAGTCAGTTTGTTCAGATAAGAGTGTGTTCGGGAAAAGGCCTTGGTTCACAAATAGTAACTTCTTAACTTTACAAGTGAATTAACTATATTGTTGGGAAAAAAAGTATTTTATGAGCAGCTTGGTGCTCATTTACAAAGATTTTATCTTGCGTGGTTAAACTCTATATATGTTGCTGATGGGTTGTGAAACAAATAGACTAATAATAAAAAGAACATTCACTGACAGCAGTTGTGGGAGACTGTTTTCAGGGCTGGATCACACCAGATGGCTGCTGTTTCAGGTGCAGATAGGATCTGAAAGTGGACTTTGAAGCCTCAGTGAATAAAGAAGAGATTTTCCCCGTCCTGGCACTGTCACTACAAACAGCCATGTCCTGTGGCACAGCAGAGCTGAAGGGTGTGGGTGGGGGCGGTCAGCCCGCACTCTAAACACCAATTAGATGGCCATAACGAAGAGGGAGGGGAATGAAAGGTAAGGGCGGTCTCTTGGGCTCTGCAGGAGTCCCGGGCCCCCGGAGGCCTTCTCATTCAGTCCTGTCTCTGTTTGTGCTTTCACAACACTCCACTAGTAATTATCTCCTTAGCATTTACATTTGAACAAAAAGGAAAGGAAAAGAACAAATAAGAATGAATAACATACTTCAAAAGGAATGGGAAAGACAGCGAGAGAAAAAAGTATTGACAGAAGAAAACACCATCAGTGTTGCCAGTTTAAGTGCTGTGGAGGATGGGAGAGATGAAGATTAAATGGAGCTGTAAAGCCTCATTGTTGACCTGAGCCCTGGAATGCACCGTGGGTTTATTTGAAAATTTGTTGATTGACATGTTCTCATATATGCCGTGGTTTATTTATGAGCACTTTTTGATTGACAGGGCAACAATTACATGTTGCGGTAGCGTGTGGGCTCTTGTGGTCTGATAGTTCTAGACAAAATGTTCTCAGACATACTTTCTATTTTAGTCCAGTGGGTGTTAATAGGATTGAGGGGCACTGTGGATGTGGTTGGCTTCTTTTTTGCCCCTAAAGCTTTTATTGCTGTCATTATTGCTGTTCTGAGGACATTTATCCATGCATATCTGAGCAAATGTGCTTAGTAGTGAATACACGTTCTTTTAACAATGTGAACACAGGATAGGCGTGAAAAATGCTCCAGTTCAGGACATGTTTTTATGATCTCTTCCCCATTCCTTCTTGTTATTGAGACGCTAAGAGATTAAATCTCATAAACACGATTTGTTTTTATCTTCCTTTTCAGGCTGTGCAGGGTGTGTTGACATGAGGCCTGTGTGTCAGAGGAACAGCGAGGGTGGGCAAATCCAGATTCTGCCCCGGTGTTTGTTTGGGGCTTTAATCTCTCTCAGATGTGGTGGGCTCCTCGTGTTTGGATGAGTTTGACAGGACTTTTGTTCCCGCCGCATGATTTTTGGCCAGCGGGCAGGTGTACCTCAGGGGACCTTCTCTGCTCGCCTCTGTTGAGATCTGGAGTGGAGCAAACCGCAGTGTTTGGGTTTGCACACACACACACACACCTTATTCTTGAGTCCACAGAGGGCTTCCAGCAAATGAGGCCTGTAGGACAGCTAAAGGCACCGCTGACCTTCCTGTTGTTCAGCTGCAACAAAGAGAAGTAAATGAATTATGCATCATTTCCGTCATGCTGAGAAAATAATCCTCCAATTTAGAATCTGTGACCCTCTGCAGCAGGTTCACACTTGGCACAAGCTTCAGAAACCCTGCTGTTGGAGAGATTGTGTAGAAATAATGTCTTTTTTTAAACTGTATCAAAGTTACCCTGCTTTCCTGGTGCTAAGTGAATGTTAATAGCGGCAAAGCAAAATGTTTAGACTCGCAGCCTTGAACGATCTCCTTCCATAACACTTGAAATGCTTCAATGCTTAAAGTTAAATACTTGACTTGGCCTTTTTGTTGTGACAGTTCTTAAATGCCCATCTTCAGTCAACTCACAAGAAGTTCTTAGTTTAAAAAACAAATACACTGGTCAGACTTTTTTTTTTTTACTATCCCTTCTAACTTCTTCCTTTACGTAACCGTGCTAATTATTTTCAGTCCTGTTAAATACAAAAACTCATAATCGGTTTTAATTCAAAATAAGTACATTAAATAATTTATGGTCTTGTTTATGCATTGTTCAGGTCTATGTTTTGGTCTGCAACTTTGGTCACTATAACTCTGTTGAGTACCAGCACACGTTCTGGTTCTCAGCTGCCCCATGGAATGATGCTGGAGTTAATATTGGTCATCTGAGGGTGTTTAGCAGAGGTTTATTTGACACAGGCTGTTCGACATCACCCTTAGTGATTGTTTTAGTCTGGTTTTTATTTTCTGAACTCTAATGTTTGGCATTAGATCATTAACGAGCCACTTACATAACATTCTGTTGCAGAAGTTCAACCTATCATTTGGTTTGACTTTAGGGACTGATGCTATAATCGCTTGATTTTAGCTAAAAAAAAAAATCTTTAACTATGGAACATTACTGAACGGGATAGGCAGGCAGAGTTTGTGGGCTTGATTTGGTTTCATGTGATTTGAATCGTGTTCAAATCGAATGGAGAAACCTTGCTCTAATTTATTGTGTAGCTATGTTGCTTTTCAGAAAGGTGTCCTTGTGGATAGACTGGCAGACATATATATAGAAATAGAAATCTAACAGCACAGCTGGGACAAATTCCCTTACATAACAAAAATGTGTGGAAGGCCTTCACATTAAATTTCTTGAATAAACGATACTTGCCCGCTCCTCAGAGGAGGCTGATCCTCATGTTAGAGTAATTACCACATACCTGAAGCACATTAAAGTTTATTGGCCTATCAATATCTTGACCTATGGTGTCATAATTAACTTGTTCAATCAAACGAGACCTCCCATTAGACATCAGTGTCTTAGTCAAGTTACATTCCTCGTACCGCACTCGTGGTTCACTGAGCACTAAAACCTAATGAAAAACTACTGCTGAAGTTTGCATCAACCGGAGAAAGGTGAGGAAAGAAACAATAAGTACTTGGCCTGAAGAAAAAAGGCGAAGGTGGAGAGTGGATCTTTGGCATGTTTATTGCCTTTGGTACACGCTGTTCCAAGTAGCTCATCTGGAATCTAGTTTACCATGTTCCTCTCAATCGCTTTTATAAACAGAGGAGCAGGGCATGTTGGGTAGTGGCACTGTCTGGATATGCAGAGACTCACTGCTCTATTTGCCACAGTTGTTAACTCTCTTAGCATATTGTACGTCTGTCTGAGACTAAAAACTTTTTACTGGCTGAACAGCAAAGAGAGAGAAATGAAGTTTGGACTGTGCTTCTTTGTTAACACATTTAATTTGATTCCTGTTTTACTTGTTGGTGAAAACACGTAACAACAGTAATGTAACACTTTTACTCTGAAACATTAAATAAACAGACAACAGACTTACTTAAAGATAATTCATTCTTAACAAATTGTTGACAAAAAAAGTTGTAGTTCATCGTATTGTCAGATCAACACATCATTTTTTTAAGAATAATGAATGATTCAAATCAAAATGTTTCTTATGGATTCAGGTGTCAGAGTGGTTCAATCTTATTTCTTTGAACTTGATTGTAGTTGCCTCAGCAGAAAAAAATGCAATGAATCCCTAATACAGGCGAAATTCTGATTGCTGCTAACACACAGACATATAATACCACAGACTGCACAACAATGCAGCTATACAAGAATATTCATTCCAGCATGCATACAAACACATTCACATAGGACAGCAAAAGGACAAAAGATACCTTTGCACAAAATCAGATGCCAAAGTCAGACCCAACAACCCCACAATGCACCTGTACTGCTACACACAATCACATTCAGTTGCTGAGATACCATTCATGCTACCATAGCAATGACAGAACAATAGCAGCACTGTGCTCTTTACACCGCGCAGGGAGCAGAGGAGTTCAATGTGACCATCTAATACAAGGAGCTGTGTGTGTGTGTGTATATGTGGTATGTGTATGCACCTGGGAACATCTGTATATGCATACATGTGTGTGCGTGTGAAGTGCAAATGATCATGTGTGTGCCTACGTGCCTTCGTGCAATCCATCTGATATACAGCCCTGAAATGCAGAGGACCAGAAATGATGTTTATGTAACGTTTACTCAACAGTGAGGATTTAAAACAGGCGAGTTCATGACAAGAGGTCAAAGTGATACCGGGGGAGAGAGGCAAACCAGGCTATACAAAGCACTGACCTAGTTTTTCAGAACTCGCCACTTGACTGACATTCAAAGACTTCCTCAGCTCTCTGGCCTATTAGCTCATCACTCGTTCTGTGTGCCTGTGTCAAGTGCTGTTACGAATTTAGGTGACTTTATGTCACAGTCGTAAAGTCAAAGGAGAGCGGGCAGGGAGACATTAAGACAACCTTGTGAAGCTTGAATAAAACAGCCTCTTTTCATTTCATACCAGCATTAAGTGTTTTACCATGCTTATGATATGTGGGTCTCTATTCGTATAGCAGGAGTAAATGGACTACTGTAAGTAAACTCGAAAATGGGTAGTATGTAGGAAATCTGCATGGGATTAGGAGGGTAAATCCCCCCTAATCCCCCTCCCACTCCCCGCAAACCACACACACACATGCACACACACACAAACACACACTCATATTCGATGTCTCGTGCATATTTTCTCAATTCTCTAGGAATTCTAAATTCCTGGGCGACCCTTCCACTCTGGAGGCTAAGGAGTATCTTGTCCTGATTACGGTCAATAACAATAGATGTGTTTGTATAACTGAATGCCTACAGTGAGCTGCGATCCCTGCAGAAAGCACCGGAGCTTGACCCACTTTCCAGTCCCGTGAACCGCATTAATTCACTCAGCCAGGTGCTCAGGAGACTGGAGGTGTACTGAGCGAATATAGACCAGGTCTGCCTTTGTCTTGCACAGACTGGAGGATGGAGGTTTGGAGAGAAGTGGGTAAATAACCTTGAGACAGGTTTTGCTGCTGTCTATGTCTCCACAGATACATATAGACTCCTACATATTTCATGTTCAGCAAAACAGTGCTAAAAGGCATACTTATGTTGTCTTGAAAGCATTCCTGCAGACGCTGTCCTGCACCACGTGAATTACTTGCACACTATGAATTCTCAAATTGAGTAAACAACTCACATTCAGTCTTAAAATCTTGTTTCTTTTATAATAATTGAAAAAAATCTGCCAGTAGGATGAGGTCATCTTTCTTATTTCCGATGCAGTTTCACTTGTTTCAGTATTTCCTCTGGGAACATGTATAAATATGTCGAAACAAGGCAGAATAAGGCAGATAAACCCACCAGTATAAAAAAAAATGACACTTCATTCATGAAAACTTGTGATGCGAGGTGATTAGCATTGGAAACAAGTGGGATTATCTCATCCCACTGGAAGATTTTTTAATTTGTTTCAAGCAAAACGAAATTGTAACACTCTTTATGGGACAAAAATGACTTTGACAATGCAACGGAAACAAAACAAATCACCAAACCTGTCAATCAACAAATCCAGCCACGGTCATGAAAGGGCTTGTATGTGAGAGTGACCCCCCCCCTGCTTCTGAGCTGTGGAAAAGATTAGGAGGGGACAGCTTTAGTGGTATGCACTGAGTGGTTTAAGCAGAGTGGTGGTGGGGTGCACACGTGATGCTGAAGACCACTACTCCTTCCTTCAAGATGTCTGACGCACATGTTTTCTCTCTTCACTGCCTCTCGATGCCAGGAGTACAGTGTGTATCCTCAGAGAACACTGACGTGGATCCTCTATCGCTGCCCCGAGCGGTTTGGCCAGCCTGTTGTGCTCTCCTCACTCTGCGGTGTCCTAATAGCCCCGCTACGCCGCGCCTCCTCTCTGCTGCAGACGTAATTGGTGTTGCTGAGGATGTGTTTCCGAGAGCCGGGCTGGAGGAAGAGTGGCCGCTTACTGGTGTCCATGAACCGCCTGCGGAGGGCTAAAGAGGCCGGGGGGAAGCGGAGGCATGAACCCTCACAGCTAACCTCAGTCACCTCAGCAGAGAGGAAATGAAATAATCACATCAAGAAGATCACCAGCACATCACAACACAATATGACACAGCACAACATAGCACATCCCATCCGGAAATGGAATAAAGGGGGTTTTCATATGTGGAATGTGTGACCATATTAATTAAATACCCACATATGAAACATTTTAGAAACTGACACATTTTTATATTTGTATATTATAGTACTTCTAACATATAATACATGTGTCTTCTCCTTGGTCCTCCCCATTGTTTCCATATATGCACATACATAGGCTAAGTTAAACATGTAACCCATATATGTTCATCATATGAGGGGTTCATTTGCAAAAAAACAGATATCCTCTTGTTGATTACATCTTTCCAGATAATATCAATGAAAAAAAGGACATAATTAAGCTAATTTATAGCCAATATTGTGACTTTTTTTAAATTCAGACTATATGTTATGTGAAGCATTACATACAATAGTCAATAGTTTTTTTAGTCATATATTTTAGGAATGGCATTTACCTGTTTCTGTAAATGAACTTTTCATATATGGACTATATATCCCCATATCAAGAGGGTTTATCTATGTTTGGTTCATATAGGACTATAGATGTAACATATATGACATTTCTCTGGTATAGAGGCATACAGTACATGTTAGATTTTGGTTAAGGATTGCAGCAGTACAACTTAAAACAACAGGATTTTGTTTGAACAATGCTCACCATCTCCAGATTTAATGCGTCATGTAATTCCGTGCTGAGCAACGCTTTTTGACAGGGAAATATTCACACCGGTGAACTCACACCAAGTGGGGGAGTTTGAAATGAGCCACAGGCAGACGCACAGGGTTTTCATTCGCTGCCTCCTACAAGCCGTACACTTTGCACTTCCGGCTGACACACGCATAGACAGAAACGGCCGACTCCTATCCCTCCCCATCTGTTTTCTCACACACTCCTCTCCTCCTCCCATGCATACTCACAAAGGATAGAAAGCTGTCAGAGGGAGGGCGACCTTGAGAATCTAGACAGAGACTCACCTGAGACTGCTTCTGACTCACCAACATGTATTTACTGGAAAATATTCAAATTCTGCGTGTATACTCACAGTATTCCATGTATGGATTGGTTTGTGAATGTGTGTGTGTTTGTATGTAAGCGAGCGTGTAGCACTAAATTATTTGTGTATACTGGTGTAAACATGCTGGAGGGTCTCTTCCCACCCGCCCACTATTCCAGAGAATATCTGCATGCCAAGAGAATGATACGTTATCTAAACAGTTTTAAATGGGGAAAGGAAACCAAATTTCATGCTGAGCTATTTTGTAAACTACTTCTTAAAGAGGTTCCAATGAACATCATGATTTATATTACAACATGGCCTTCGCATGCTTAAAATACACCAAAAACCAACTGAGTCATGAAAAGATTCAGAGATTCAGATGAAGCGTGGGTGAGTGGACGACGGGCCGGTCTAGTCAGACCCTCCGGGACACGGTGAAGACATTTTGCTTTTCTCATATAAGGGCAGTGCCTCTCTCCACGGGCTATTGTGCGCTGATTGCCGTTGGTGCAATTTGGAGGCTGCTCCGAGTCAGACCGCTCACCCGAGAAATGGAGAGGAGAAGTAATTCATCAAAGGACTGATGAGCCCCAATCCTCTGAAGATGAGCCGTGTGCATGCATCTCCGGCTTTATCTCACATGCATGAGAGAATTGAGAACATTTTGTACGCTGGACAAGTGAAAACAAACTCGAAGAGAACAGGGACATAGAAAAGGGTCCTGCTGTTGGTCCGTTCAGTTATCAGTGGGATGATCTGGTCAATAAATCCTCCATTTATCTTTTTCGAACCTCATTTAGTTAAAAGTGTCACATCATACAGCCCCAGAGCACCTCTGTGTTGTGTCGTCAAACAGGCTCCTCTCATCTCTCTGTCTACAGCATGTTGATGGAACGTCTTTCATCTGATGTCTGGAGGCACTCAGATACACAGACTGAAACACACACACACACAAGCGTTCTAATGTTTTCGCCACAGACTCGCTGAATGTATTTGTCTGTTTGTTTGGGTGCGTACGTGCTGACATATTAATCAGATTTGTGCTCACAGGTGCCTGATCCACATGCATTCAGGTCCATTCTTCCGGTGACAGGTAGTGAAAGGACTAAGCCTGTCTGTCAGTTCGCACACAAACCTTTATTTAGTCTTCGAGACACTGGAGAGAATGAGGCACTGGCTTGGGATGGCATATTCAACGTCTGTGCAGCTACAGTCCAACGTGAAAATCTAAAACCAGCCTTTACAGGGGCAAAGCAGCAAACTAAACAGGTAACTAGTGGGTCAGTAGAAGATTTTATTTAAAATTGAAGAACGCATCATGGGGCCGTTGATGCTTGTGCACTGATGAGTACGTCCCCATGAGCACCGAGAGGACCACTGTAATGGTAATGACACACACACCAGGGCGGCCACAGAGTCGGCTGAGGCCATGTCCTCAAAACTGCGGGTACATTTAAAAACATTTTTTCCGTTTTAGCATTTTGTCCACTTTGGGAAACTGACGCTGTCCTGTGCAGATGGGAAACAGAGCGTTTTGAAATCACTGATGTAGGATTGTCATGTCATCTAGGCCACAGTCCCTACAGTGAACATGCTGTCCATGTAGGCCTGCACATGCTCGATATGGGACTTTAAGCATTTTGGGGTGTTTGAGTGTGGATATTGAGGTTTTGGAAAACAGTTTGAAAATACTAGTGTGATGTCAAGGGGATGAAATACCAAAACAATATTTTTAAATTGACCTGCCTTAGTGTGGACATGGCCTGAGTAAATGTGATTCAAATCTGAATCACACCCAACTCTCCTTTCCCCTTTTCTGGATGGAAAGACAAGAATTTCACAAAACTTTATCTATTATTACTTATTTTTCCTGGTACTTGCTTTACAGTGTCACAATATGAAGCAGGACTTGGCAAAGGCCTCCGAAGGGTTGATTCAAAAGTTTGCCTTTTCTCCTGGCCAATCAGTGACCACTGCCACTACAGTGTGAGTACAGACCTGGCCCAGAAACAGACCCTAAGGAAACTGTCTGTCTATATTAAACAAGAGAGGTCCTAGTATGAAACTGGCTTTGCCTCCAGCATCAGCTCCAGCTCCAGCTCCGTTCCGGCTGGGCAGTAAAGCAGGCTAGACAGACAGGGCCCCAGGGAAGGGCTGAATTACCAGCTAAACGAGGCCCGCCGACAGAAGCCCGAGCCTATAAATCTCAACCACTGGACCCCGTGTCCCAACATGATCTGTGCAGAGCACTATGTCCAAGTGTGTGTGCACCTTTGCTGCACTCTCTCACACTCCCCGTGGTGTTATCGCCTTACGCCCGAGCTCCCTTAAGGTTTGATATCAAAACTACATTCTTGCATAAGTGTGTGTGTGAGTGTGTGTGTCTGTATGTGTGTGCGTTCACTGCAACGACTGTCTGAACAGTACGGTAGACCATAAAAGGATCCATAAAACTGAGGCTGTGGAGCTGAAATTGTTTGTCTTAAAAAGCAATCTGGTTATCCAACTATCCACCTCTCTCACTCTTACATCACAGCAATTATGTGAATATTTTATGAAGGTACAAAAACAAAAAAAACAATCAAACATAAAAAAACAAAACATAAATGTCACAGACAGGAGATAATACTTGCAAGCTTTTTGAATGCTCGGAGTATATGCACGCTTTTTATGTTTGCAGAATATCTGCAGATTCAAAGAGACAATTGTTGGTGGCTTTGAAACTATGTATCTCCGTTTTCACTGCTGTCACTCACAAGTTTTTCACGTGACGAGAAAAAAACAACTTCTCAATCAGTGAAAACAGGATAATCCTTGTGTTTAAAGTCTTACTCTAAATACACATATGGTCACACGCACACCGTGCAAAAACAACCCTACCTTCTGTTATTACTGCAGCGCCCTGCACATTTTCCTGTCTGACTTTTCGACATGCCCACGTGCACGCTCACACACGCACGCATAAAAAGACTGCACACTCATGCATGCACGCACGCACAAACTGTGAAGATTGATACACACGTGTCAATCCTCAGACATCCCAGAAACGTGAGTGGAAACCAATTATCCAATCTTACGCTAGAGATCAGCGATGGAATGTAAACAGGAGAACGGGAGCATGAATGAACGATGGAGAATCATGATGTAAATATTTTCCATCACATTTAAAAAGAAGCCAGCGATGGCTAACCTCACAGTGCTGTGGGTTGGCATTCCTGAGAGGGGGGTGTACTATTGTCATTCAGACCCAGTATAAAGAGTACATAGCACAACCCCCCCCTCAGTACCACCACTGCAACCCCCCTGCCACTGTTGACATGCAGAGGTATGCAAATGGCTGAACATGCTTGAATGTTTACATTTCAATAAGAAAAAACACAACCGCTCTTCCTTTGTGTGGATCAAGAGCCGCTTGTGTCAGCAGGCCAATAGAATGTCCACTGGTCACTGCGAATGCAAATGTCCTTGGAGATATAAACAAATAAGTGATTAGATCCCTGCTTTTAAAAGCGATCCCTCTTTTTTTTCTATTCACAGAGAAATCCTGCAAGAAAAGGTGAAAAAAACAAACAACAACCAGGCATCTTCGTGCATTTCTTGTATTCGTGTTGCAACATGTGTATGAGTGTTTTAAAGTAGATGTCCTTATGTGTGAGCTGTGCACGTGTGAATGTTTTTATGCGAGCAATGCACCTTGCAAAAGACAAATGCCTGTTATTGATGCATTAAAGGACAAAACCATTTTTGAATGTGGAATCACCCTCCATGACCTCTAAATATCACACAATCAAAATAGGAGTAACAATGATGAGTGCCATTATATAATACATGAATGCTTCCATTTGAAAATGCATTTCTGTTGCTGTACAACTCCGCTCTGGATTATATGGCAAGGACGTCCACGGACTATTTCCACAGCTATGAAGTAACTGACTGCAAAATGACTACCTCTAAATGATCGCCACGGCAAACAATGAAAGCCAATGAGAATAATCAACATCTATCATGATACTGATAAACATATGACCAAAGCCCAAGTGGTATGCCCCCAGGGATGCTCCAAACTACCCCAGTTTCTCCAAATAACTCCAAATGACTGTCTTTTATGTGCTCGGGCCCCGGGGGCGAGTGAAGGCTTTATGCCTCTCCTCAGCTCCACTGTAAAAGGTGGGGCACTTCCATCGCTCACCTCGGGAAATCAGTCCTCACTTCTGTGTCAACAAGGACATCCTTCTGAGAGCTCCCCCCCTTAAAACGGACCTGCCCCTTGTCCCCCTTCAGCCAACCCTCAATTAACTTGACA
>OMLF01007456.1:1299-14834 GCA_900302615.1 Holocentrus rufus | reverse complement strand
ATATAGAGAAGTATAATAGAGAACTGGGTGATGAGACACTGCTAAAATAACAGCCTCTTCCATGCTTGATCAAACACTGGTAGTCTGGCAGTGCCCACCACTCAGAGGACAACAAACTTGCAGGTCAAAGTTTACCAAAGAGCTCAAGTCGAAACTGTTGTACGATGCCTGCTGTGAACTCACATGATTCCACTGATCACAGCAATGTCATTGAAATGAAGTGAGCATTGAAATGACTTGAGGCGAAATATCACTCTCATGTGACTGTGACTGAACTTGCTCATGATGAAAACCTGCTGAAAACCTCTCTTGGCCTTCCATGACACAACTTGTACTGATTAACAAATGATTATGCTTTGTTGTTGGTTATCACACCCACTTCATTGAAGATAATGGGTGGAGCTCATTCTCATTTGTTTATTCTTGTTATCTCCTCTCCATTTCTTTCTCACATGGATACTTATCAACATGGGTTTAAATCTTTTAGATGTTGGCTCTTATCCTCACCACACTTTCCTTTCTCTCATTACTGATTACAGTGTAATTAAATGCAACTGCTTGAGAGATATTGTTTGCTACTTCTTCTACATGAAACATCCCAACATGTTATGGAGTTAATCAACCTGCCATTTGGTCTTGACACAAATGTCATTAATAAAGGTGTTGTTAATTTGTGATTAATTAACTATAGCTGTGTTTAGCATCAAATCAAAGTTAGCAGACAAATATAACAGTATAAGAGTATAACAGTATTTTTCCTTCCAAAAGGTTCCTTCAGGAACTCTTTCTTTCAAAAAGCGTTCTTTAAATCAAAAGGGTTCTTGATATAACCATTTGCCCCCAAAAGAACCCCTCTGGAAATTTTCCAAGAGAAAATGGTTCTTACAGTCAAAAGGTTACAGGTAGAACTCTATCTCACGGTGAAGAACCCTTTTGGAACCCTAGTCAGAATATACAGTTGTAATATAGATTCAGTCAGTATACATAAAATGCATACAAAAAATTAATTAATTAAAAATTACATTAAATAAATTAATTAAAAATTAAAGAAGTTAAATTTGCATAAAATGTTTGAATAAGAGAATAAAAGAATGAGAGATAGTTTTTATGTAAAGTTTTGTTTCCTTATGAAGTAGGCCATTCAGAGGAAACACATCTGAATATATTTTGCTGTATCATATATTAATTAAATATACTTGTTTCTCTACTCTTTTGATATTTAACTATATTTAACCATCCAAACATTTTTTTTAAATAACCACAAATTTAGTCTGTAACAAATGTTCAAAAGTCTTTCCAAAAATATCTTGACATGAGCAATAGTTGAAAGTTGAAGTGTGTTCACTTGAGTTTTACAAGAGTTTGAAAATGTTCATTTATCAAATTATGCAAATTGAGATTAAACACATCTATTTATCGATTCTATGACGCGTTTTGAAAATGTTTACCGCGGAACATTTGAAGAGATTTATTTCCTTTAGTTCAGGCAGTTTTGTGGCCACCCCAGCAGGTCCTGACTCACATGCGCGTCAGAGGCAACACGTTTTGGTGAACACACAGCAATTCAGAGCCTACAGTACATTCATACTTCACACGTATAGCAAGCCGCTGTCCTTTTCAACCCCACACACCACGTTTCTCCGCAGGCTTTTCTCCAGAGTCGTCTGCTGCACCAACATGGGGAAAAGAAGCAGACAGAGGCAGAAAAACCAGCCTGCCCGGAGAGACAACAGAGACAACGCTGTGAGTTTCACTCTGCTGCTGCAACTCTTGCTAACGCTAAGTTAGCTGCTCAGCTGCGCTAGTTCCTCGGTTTACTAAATGTGAACACAGCTGGACGTCTTCAGTGGTGTTTATTGACGTCTGCTTAGACTAATCCTGCAGAGGCCAACAGTCTTGGTGATATGACTGTATGACATAGGTTACTGCCGTAGTTCAGCTGGGTTCTAACTCCCAGCTATCTCCAAATGGGCAAATGTCCAGTGTGATGATGTGTGTGATCATTGCACTGGGTTCCTCTCGAGGTCCCACAACGTGCCGATGCAGTATTTCTCATATGGAGACTGACACGCCAGACTGCATTGAAAAATCCCACTATTTATTTTTTCCTGCGTTATAAACCCTATGTGGTATGAACTAATACACGTCTACAGATAGTGGATAGTCGCTAGTGGCTACTGTTCAGTTCAGCAGACATCCAAGTAACACTTCTTTTTATCAAATTTCCATTGTTAGACTATATACCCACGGTCGTTGTCATCATAACACCATGTGCTTAGGTAATAAGCAGTGTCAATTCAAAAATGGAGATATTCTTACAGTAAGTGCTGCTTGGTGGGCTGTCTGTATGTTAGATTTAACAGTAACATTTCACAGGAGGTCTTAAGTCATGTTCTACTTGGTGTTTATTCTTGTGTATAGGTAAGGCAACCTTAAATTGCCAGATTTTCCTAGGAATCTAATGTGATGCTTTTCATGGGAGACTGCTAGTGCACTTCCGAGGTACAGTCCCAACTGTGTGTGTTCACTGGATCAGTAATCGTCATTTGGTGTATGTGACATACATTTGTCCCTCTACCCTGTGTCCCAGGGCTGGGGAGCAGGCTATGCCGACATCATCAAAGAAAACAAGCTGTTTGAGCACTACTACAAGGAGCAGGGGCTGGTGCCTGAGGGAGAGTTTGAACAGTTTATGGAGGCCATGAGGGAGCCACTGCCAGCAACCATCCGCATCACTGGATACAAGAGGTGAATTTTACAGGATTTATAGCCCCGATTGGTGCCATTTTCTCTTGTTGGACAGAATGTGGTGCTCCATTTCATGCAAGATGCTGTCAAATATGTGCATTTTCTTCATGGTAAATGTTCATACCTTGTAGAGCATCACCTGTTTTGCTTGTTGTGCCTCAGATGTTTGATTTTTTTTCCCAAGTATGCCATGAGTGAAAGTTGAAGAGTTAAAATCAAACTCACAACTTGGCAGGTCGATGGTGTGTTATTAGGCTGCCAGAAAACCAACAACAAAGTTCAGCCTTGTATGCCAGCGGTGCACACTATTTTATATTAGTTGAATTTACAATGTTAGAGATCACTACTGCCTGATACAGGCATGTGCAGTTATCTCCTGCATTGGATGGCATGACCATTATTTTCCCCCGCACTGTCCTGTTCCAGCCATGCCAAGGAGATCCTCCACTGTCTGAAGGAAAAATACTTCAAGGAGATTCAGGAGGTGGAGATCGATGGCCAGAAGATCGAGGCTCCACAGGCTCTGAGCTGGTAATATCTCAGTTTTTCCAAAGCCAGCATCCACAGACACGTCTAAACGCTTAACACTGTGCATGCGTTAACAGACAAAAGCTAGAAACCCACGAGTATAATCTGTGTCCGTCTTGCCCAGGTATCCTGACGAGCAGGCCTGGCACACCAACATGAGCAGGAAGATCATCAGGAAATCTCCGCTGCTGGAGAAGTTCCACCAGTTCCTGGTCAGCGAGACGGAGTCGGTAAGCTGGCAAACACAATTTAACAAATACCACCTTTGCACCAAACAAGTTTGTATGTTTGTTTGTGTATTAATCTTTTACCTGGGACTACCCACTTAAAAGAAGGAAAAGAGAGAGCAATTGTTTACATTAGCAGAACACCCAGACCACATATTTCTCCACCAGGTTAACTGGTGTCACAGTCTTCCAACCTGACTGAAATGCAGCATTTTCTTCTGCATCCTCCCCTCTGGTGGTCTCTCATCATAATTACATTATAAACACAAGTATCTAATGTCTGGGTTAACTTGTTAACATTAAGACCAGGTCCCAGATGGTGGTGGGATTTAAGGTCTGTGTAAAAGAGACCAGAGACCCTGATCCTTTACCCAGCAGTCCTTTGCTTTAATGTCTTAGTGGAGGCAGCCTGACAGTTAAATAAATGAATTTGTGAAATGCAGGTTTGTTATTAGTGTATTATCATGTTTTCCCCTCCTTCAGCAACAAGTGTCATTGTCTCGAGCGATTGTTCCCGTGGAGCAACTGTGTATGAAAGTCTGAGAGTAAATGAGTGTGTGGCAGAGGGACACTCATCCAATTCAACCTGGTTTGAAAGCTGAATAAAAGGAGGTCACAATACAGGGAAGATGATATGTTTGTCCTTACAGGGTAACATCAGTCGACAGGAAGCTGTCAGCATGATCCCTCCTCTCCTCCTGAAGATTGAGCCTCACCACAAGGTAAAACACAAAGGACTACACTTTCTGAAGACTGAAGATAGCTGACCTCTCAATACCTAATGAATTTTTCTGTATTTTTATTATTTTTTTTTCCCTTTGGTTTGTGGTTTCAAAAGGCCAGCAGGTGAAGAAAGTTAACTGTTGACTTGCATGTGTTTGTGTGCAGATTCTGGACATGTGTGCTGCTCCGGGATCAAAGACAGCCCAGCTGATTGAGATGCTCCATGCTGACATGGAGGTGCCATTTCCAGGTGAGAAACCCTCATGTTTAAACACGGGAGAAAATGCTTTGGTGACTGATTTCTATATGTGACAAAGCTGGTCACAGATGTATCATAATGTATACACACTGGTATCCTCTATGAATATAAGCCAATGCCAATATTAGACTTTTACAGTAACTTTGTCAGCTGTCCCTGCCACCATTTCTCTGTTTTGTTTATTTCCATCTCCCCCTGTCCCCTTTGTCCCCCCAGAGGGCTTTGTGATCGCCAACGACGTGGACAACAAGCGCTGCTACCTGCTGGTGCACCAGGCCAAGCGGCTCAACAGCCCCTGCATCATGGTGGTCAACCACGACGCCTCCTGCATCCCCACGCTGCAGGTCGACTCGGACGGCAAGAAGGACATCCTCTTCTACGACCGCATCCTCTGTGACGTGCCCTGCAGGTCAGCACAGATCCACTCTGACTTGATTTTGTGTACCTCTGGCTCGTATAGGCACCGCTGACAGGCAGCGAGACGCTTAAGCAGAGCTAGGGTTTGAGTAAGTGGATAAAGAAAGAAAACACTGGCTTATAAGTAATACTCTGTGTGTGGGTGCATGCATGGGAGGGGGATTTAGTGTGGTTTGAAACTATAGCAAGACAAACAACCCTGGATATCCTGCAAACAACCCTGTCTGTTTGCTGTATGAAGGATTTCCACAGCTCCCCTCAAAGTCTCCAATAAATGGTCTAACTTTAAGGCTTTAAAAGTGTTGAAATGTGTTAAATGCAGTATAAGATACCAGTGATAGTGTTTTTAGTATTAATAGTGTCAGTGCAACTAACTCAGTGTTCTTAGCTTTAGCCTGAAGAGTTTGTTCACAACAAGATAAATACCATTACTGAATGACAAATACCCAAAATGAACCAACTGTTGTATGTTATGCTTCAAATAACATACACTCTGAATCCAACTGGTATCAAGTAACTTACTAACTAGCATGACTTTTTTCTTAAATTTTGAAAATTATCTTATGTGGCAAAAATCTGGTTTATAGAAATAAATACAGTCATAGATATCTGCTTTTGCAAATGAACTCTGACTTCAAACACTGTGTATCAAAAGGACAGCACATAATCATACTACTGAGTTTGTTGTTACAGCAGGTCATTTCATACAGGTCCTCAAATTTTTGGAAATGCGTATTTTGTTGGGATGTGTTGTCTTATTGGTTTCACCATGCAGTGACAGGTTTGTTTGTGCTGCATGTCCACTCCTAGATTAGATTTTTATTATTGTTTTTTTTAGTTGGTCCTGAAATTTAATTCCAGGGATCATTAAAAAGGTCCAAAACAGTCTTACGTTTGGCTTTCTGGAACCTGCAGACAGAGACTGCTGGCAGGCCACTTCTGATTGAGAGGGAAAACACCTCTACAGCACACGTGCAGTTAACAAAAGTGTCTGCGCACTTACTGTAAATCTAGACTCACTTGGTGGCCACAGCAGAATTACATTAGTTTTGCAAATGCTGACTGAGTCTGGCGGGCCGCAGCGCTGAGGCCAGGAGCCCCTGCCAAGCACAACAGAGGAGGAGGGGGAGGAAACGCAGGAATGAAGCCTGAGAGAGAGAGGCAGGCGGCGCCGATGTGAGCAGTCAGCTAAAATCCAGCGTGCTTCACAGACATTTTCGACCCCGCGAGAAGCATCGAGATCTCTGGTGGTTTCAACGCCTCGGGCCAGACGGGTTGTGTGTGTGTATGTGTGTGTTTGACTGATGCGGTCTGCTCTGTGCTCCTGCAGCGGAGATGGCACCTTAAGGAAGAACATAGACGTGTGGAAGAAATGGACGACCAGCAACAGCCTGCACCTCCACGGGTGAGCGGCGCCGCTGCATACGCAATAACGTAGTAATTCATGCATTTGTGTGATAAGCCAAATTGACTGTGCGGCAAGGGAATGCAGTGTGTGCTTTTGCTACTAATTAAAAAAAACTGGCAGTAGCGCGAGGTGTGTCCGTGCATAATGTGTGTGTGTGTGTGTGTGTTTGCCAGGCTCCAGCTGCGCATCGCGGTGCGCGGTGTCGAACAGCTGGCTGTGGGAGGGAGGATGGTGTATTCCACCTGTTCACTCAACCCTATAGAGGACGAAGCTGTCATAGCAGCGCTGCTGGAGAAGAGCGAGGGTAATACACACACACACACACACACACACACACACACACACACACACATAGACACAGTGGGGATATGAAAGTTTTGCAATTTGTGTCAGACTTTATTTGGATTTTCTTTTTGAAATCAGAGTTCTGTTTTAGTTTAGTTCCAGTTAGTTTTCAGACAGATGTTTTCATTTAGTTTTTTGTTTTAAGTTGTAGTATATAGACCTTTTTCACAGCAGCTATTTTGACATGAAATAGCAGGTAAACACAGGTGTCACTAATGATATTAATTAAGATTCTAAATGGAACAGAACCTTCATCAGTGCAATTAGTAACACCTGTGTTTATCTGCTATTTCATGATAAAATGCCTGCTGTGAAAAAGGTCTATTTTCTGTCATATATGAGGAGAATGTGTCCTGTGTTTAAAACAAGGAAAGTAGGGCTGCAACATAGTTGAAAAATGACTTTAATGTTAGATGTGGGTGTTACTCATGTCTAGAAACATAATTTCTCTCATACCTCTGTCTTTATAGAGTTTGACCAAAAGGCTCAATCTGAAAGCTGTATTTCAATATTTTGTATTTAAGCTAGAAGCAACAGTTTAAATTGAGTTTGTTCTGTTTTCCATACATTGCAGTTTCGATTTTACTCCGTTTATAAATGTTTTTTCTCACCTAGTCTCAGTTTTAGTCCACTGTAATAATATTTACACACGCAGCTGCATGTTGTATTCCAGAGTTTACACCAAGATTTCCTCCACTTCTGAAGCAGCAAATCCATCAAAATATGTCAGTAATATATGTAACAAAAATAGATCCAGTCAGTCTTGTGCTGCCAAGTTGTAACGTCTCTCCCGTCCACGCTGCCAGGAGCGCTGGAGCTGGCCGACGGCTCGGCTGATCTGCCAGGACTCAAGTGGATGCCCGGGGTCACTTCCTGGAAGGTACAGGGGCTCTTTGTCCTTGATGGACATTACCCACCACCCAGCACCCAACACTGTGGAAGTGCTCCACCTTAGTTGCAAAAAGTAATGAGCATGTGGTAGAATTTTATATCTGGGCCAAGGCGGGAAGTGGGAGCCCCGACTGTGTATTAGTCTGTTTGGATCACACCTCTGACATCATTACTGTCCCTGCAGCTGATGACCAAGGAGGGCCAGTGGTACTCAGACTGGTCCGAGGTCCCCACCAGTCGTCACACACAGATCCGCCCCACCATGTTCCCGCCAAAAGACACCCAGAAACTGGCTAGCATGCATCTGGAGAGGTGGTAAGTACACAGACACACACACACACACTAAAACTTGGTGTTAATATAATTTTGAGGAGCATCTTTTATTGACTTTTTAATCCCGCTTCTAATCCTGCTTCCCCATACCTAAACCATAATTTTAATATCAACCTCATCTTAAATTCCACCCATGTAGAAGTGAATTCTCTGTGATTCAGGATTCTTCTTGGGGCACGTTTGCACACACACATTATCTGCATGGATGTCAGCACACACACACACACACACACACACACAAAAGGAAGGATGATGTCATTTCTGCACTGCAACTCTTGTCTCGAGTGGACGCCGGCCAGCAGATGGAGCTGTTGTTTTAGGATTTTCAAATCTCCCATTATTGAATACTGGAGAAAAATAATCCCTGTTTGTCCTGACAATAGGTGGCACCATAAAACCCAAAGCATATGATGTATAAATGAGTGTGTGTTTCTGTGTTTTGATGTGTGTGTGTGTGTATTTGTGTGTGTGCATTTTTCTGTCAGCATGAGGATTCTGCCACATCACCAGAACACTGGAGGTTTCTTTGTGGCCGTCCTGGTGAAGAAAGCCCCCATGCCTTGGAACAAAAGATACCCCAAGGTACTTTCTCTCTGTCTCTCTCTGACTCTCTCACACACACACAAACGCACACACAAACACACACACTTACCATGGGCGTAGACTGTTGATTGCTCACCTGTTCAGCATTACTAATCACAGCTGGGACCTCCTCCTTATCTCCTCCCTCTGGTCCTCCCACTCCCTCCCCCGTCACCTCCAGCTGAGGAAGGACGTCTCCTCCAGCTCCACGGCCCAGACAGGAGACTCCGCAGCGGCCGCGCCTCCCGCAGAGGCCCCCCACCTCCCCGAAACCGCCGCGGAGGAGGCGGAGGGGGCAGGCGGAGACGAGGCACCCAAAGGAGCCTCCCAGGCCCAGGAGACGCCTGCTAAGCAAGATGGAGTGTGTGGGTGAGTCACGTTGGACCGGTGGGTAAACAGAGCGAGTGTTTGTGTGTGTGTTTGTGTGTGTGTGTGTGTGTGTGTGTGTAAACCACGCGTTTGCTGAGCAACACATCAGAACAATATTATTGGTGTCTCCATAATGAGCACATTTCAGTTTTAGCACTATAACATTTACCAAACAACAAATATGTTGTTGCCTTTGTTTTCACCCCCTAATGAAATGTTAGATTAGAAGTGAATTATTTTAAGGCTCATTATTCCCATCCCCTTAATTAATGTCCTTGTAATTAGTGGTCATGCTCTCACGCTAAAACAGCCAAGATGAAACAACACCAAAGTTTACTTTCCCCAGGTGGAAATGTTTCCCCTACTTTGATTTTATGGAGCAAAAACACTGGTTGATTTCTATGATCATGAACTGGACAAGGAACCGACCCTGATATGATTTTAAAGTGAGAGAGGACACAGTCAGCATTTTTGGGCTTTAAAAAATTAAAAAGCAAGTGCTGTAATTTATTACACTTGCTAGGGTGTAATAAATAAACGAATAACACTGCTATTGCAATAAGGAATAGGTTAATTACAGAGTAATAAACCCAACACACACTTAGGTATTCAGATTATTCCCCTCGTACAGCAGCAATCTGATTTCTGAACTGACATGTAACCGAGAAAACAGGTTTCCATAATCTGGGCAAGGGATTTAGAAAAATCTGGTAAACACAAGTAGTTTTCTACTGGAAAAATCCTGATTATTGTACACACTTGCTCGGATTTCTGAATGGCGTTTTACTTGTGCGCATGTGCAGGAAGAGAGAGCAGATAAGGAAACTGGGGTTTTTGAGTAATCAGATTTTCGGCCTTAACTTGGTAATCCTCCTCTCTGTTTCCCAGGCCTCCTCCCTCTAAGAAGATGAGACTGTTTGGTTTCAAAGAAGACCCCTTTGTGTTTCTCACCGAAGACGACCCCGTCTTCTCACCCATACAGTAAGTGTCTTTGTGTCTGTGAGAGAGAGAGAGAGAGGGAAGGGGAAATGATCTCTTAAAGCATTTTGTCGTTACTTAACAGTGTTTTTTGTTTTTGTATCTCTAGGACTTTCTATGATCTGTCTCCTGACTTCCCCAAGCTCAATGTTCTGACCAGGACCCACGAGGGCAAAAAGAGACACTTATATATGGTGTCCAAAGAGCTCCGCAACGTGCTGCTCAATAACAGTGAACGCTTGAAGGTGTGTATGTGTGTGTGTATCTGTGTTTGTGTTCGCCTGTGCCAAGCTTCAGCCGATGCAGGGCTTTGGAAACTGATATTTTGGATCGAACGGAATGAGGATGAAAACAAATCTCTCTTCCAATCACATAAATTTGTGTTTTTGGCACCACCGGGTATATGATGGGTACCTATTCATCTTTTATATTACTGCAACATCTCTACCATGCTGTTGCTGAAAGAGAAGACATAGTTGCTGCTTCACTGTTGACTAAACAGTCTTTCCCACAGATTGACTTTCTTTCAGAGAGAGCATGATCTGTGCATATTTCCAACAGCAGCTTCTGTGCACGTTTCACTTTCACACATAGGTGCATCTTGGTGGAAATAGGCTACATTTAATTTGATCAAATTGAAAAACCGGTTCTACCATGGTGAACCACCACAGTAGAGAAACACAGACTAAACTACCGTTGTTAAGACTCCACCCCTCCACTAAAAGTGAAGCCTCACAGTAATCAAAAAACCTGAGTGCCAGTCCCAGATCACACGACCGTCCGGCCTCACTGTTTGGAGTGGGGCAAAAAAAAAAAGCCCAATATTTCCCAGGTATATTGGTTTGTCTGACTCTAGTGTGTGCATGTGTTATTCTGTCAGTAATCATTATGTAAGTAGGTGTGTGTGTCTGTGTGTGTATATACATGCACCAGCCCATCAGAGGGAAGCAGCCTAACAGATGGGACCCTCTCCTAGCCCAAATCCCTTTAGTCCTCCACTCTGAAGCACCTGCACAGGTGGCTTTGTGTGTGTGCGTGCGTGCGCGCGTGTGTGTGTGTTGTCTATGTGTATGTTTGTGAGTGTGACTGTCTGCCGCCATCTCTTTGTTCATCCCCTTCTAGTGCCTGATGCTGTTTCTCATTTTCCAATCATTGTCTGTCTGGCTGAACCACAACAAATTGCATCTTTCTCCAAACACGATCTCCACTCTGGCCATTTCCACACAATCAGAGGTGCTGGATGTGGCAATTCAAAAATGCTGCTGTGGCTCTGCTCCCTTTCACAAAGTTTCACAAAGAAAATTCCACACACACACTGCACGTGTTTGAAAAACCATAAACCTAAAAATAGAACTGAAGTGAGATTTTGATCGCCATTTTCCATAAAGTTGATGTCAAAAATATATATTTAGTATCACTCTCTTATGCTTTCATATTATGATATGAAATAATTTAAAGCTTGCTTTTCCATTTGTGACACAGCGCTTGCCTTACTTTGATAAACACTTTGCCCATGCATATTTATGTTAGAGGGGTTTTGGATTTTACTATGCAAATCATTGTTGACAGTTGGCATCCACCCCTGCTGGGCCACGAGAGACGGGCTGCACTTTGTTTACCCGCAGTTTGTGTAATATTGTGTCGATGCCTTCAGCAAGAAAGTCAAAGTTTGGCGAACATCAGTAATTACAAAATCAGTGACTACCAGTAATTCCATTTTTCCCTCTTTGATATTTGTTAATGTACCGCCCTGTGTTGTTTTCCTCAGAGATGGTCGATACGACTGTCAAAGTGAGTGGAATTTGGCACTGTTGCATTGTTTATGTATAAAGCCATATGTCGGCTTGTTTTCCTTGTGTGTTTGTGTTCCTCAGGTGATCAACACGGGGGTGAAGGTGTGGTCTCGCAACAGCGACGGAGAGGAGTTTGGCTGTGCCTTCAGACTGGCTCAGGAGGTAACACACGCAAATACACACAGTCGGTGTATTTTTACCACAGCACCCTGGCACCAGCAAATTTAATGTAGCAGTTCACCCAAAAATTCTAATTTTGTTATTGTTTACTCGCTGCCAAGTCAGTTGAACGACTGGTGAAGCTGTCAAGAAAACACACAGCAAGTTTGCCAACAGGTCCATTTCACAGCCTTCTTCAAAACAGCTGGAGCGAATGGAGACGGTTTCTTTAGAATTCCAAAGAGGGCTCATTTTCTGCCCTTTGTGCAATTCTACAGAAGCGACCTTTACAGTTCACAGCAGTTGTTTTGGAAAAGGCAGCGACGGAGCTCTGCTAGCTAACTTGCTGTGTGTTACACTGACAGCTTCACCAGTGTTTCAGCTGACATAAGAGTGGGTAGATAATGACCAAACAGGGCGAATCATTTCTTTAAGCCCAGTGAGACACTTCACTCTGTACTTGAAGCTGCTCAATGGTGTGGTAAAATTCATTTACTTTAAATGATGTCTGCTCTTTGTAGTCAGTATCCAATTAATATAAGGAAGAAAAAGATGTATTATTGAAAGAGAAATGTATTGTTTTATTCAAAAGTTCAAAACAAAATGCAATCCATGATATCAAATGAAAGGAGAACTCTTCTTCTTCTTCTTCTTCTTCTTCTTCTTCTTCTTCTTAGTTTGCATGAACTGCTGCAGTACAGTAATGTATGCCTATATATCCAGTACATCTTTATGATTAGAAGACATTTTATGACCGGTCTCATTTCAGTGCTGCTGTGCATATATGTACTGATGATTTAAGCTATTGTTTGAGCATTAGTGTCTTCTCCATAGGGGAGATGAAAACAGCTGATGAACCAGAAAGCCAGAAGCCGAGATCACATTCAAATAAAGTGCTCGTTAAATTGGTCTATACATCATCGGCATGAATACGCCGCGGATCTGACAATCTGTACTCAGTTTATTATGTTGAACTTTCCATAGTTACACATTGGCAGCGACACAGACTTAAGTCTCCTGTGCTTTATCCCTCCAGGGCATCTACACCCTGCACCCATACATCCGCTCCAGGATGATCACAGTGAGCGTGGAGGACATCAAAGTGCTGCTGACCCAGGAGAACCCCTTCCTCAGCAAACTGGAGGACAACGCTCACGCTCAGGCCAAGAAAATGGGTAAGCTCTCCAACCTCAAAAATGCCATTTGAAGATTTTCTTTCCAAAAAAAGTGCGACGTCTACTCTTTGAACACGACCGCCCTCAGAAAAAGTAAGTCAGGAACGACCGGCGGGTTTTGGTTCAAAGAAAAGAATCGCTGAAGAGGAGCTGACCACCGCAGACTAAAATGTTCTTGAATAAAGGCTGCTGCACAAAACATTTTTGTCCCGTTGAAGACATTACACGCCTTAATTGAATTATGGATGCATCAAAGCTATGACTATACAGGCAACCTATTTTCGAGAGTGTTTTGGAACTATCCCACTGATGCCCAATTATTGATCCTTTGCTGTATCTCCACAGGAATGGGCAGCATCGTGTTGAGGTACCAGCCAAACCCAAAGTAAGTGTTTGATACCAGAAGCGTTTGTGTCTCGACATCGTTGTTTTTTGAAAGTGGTGATGTGGTTTGTGGCCATTTCTGACGTTCTTCCCCCAATCGCCCCTCTCAGCAACCCGTCAGAGCCGCAGTGCCCCATCGAGCTGTGCGGCTGGAGGGGGAAGACGTCCATCCGAGCCTTCGTCCCCCGCAACGAGCGGTTCCACTACCTCCGGATG
>OMLF01007455.1:1473-21851 GCA_900302615.1 Holocentrus rufus | reverse complement strand
ATGTGATGCATTAACCTGTAAGAAGTATTTGAATGTTGTAGCTCTAACTGCTCCATATACTGTTGGCTAGTTTACACTCTAACAATGCATCACATTTGATGTTTTGCATGGAAAAGCTTCTTCTGCAAAGGAACTAGGAACTCCAGCCGTCAGATAAATGTAGTGCAGGAAAAGGAGGAAGGAGAAACTGGATGGAAACACTCACGTGAAGAGACAGAAGCTCAGACCTGGACTGGACTACAGGACTGGTGTAAACGGGTGAAGTTTTTTTCCCTCCTCTGGTTTTGCCAAAACAAACTCAAGAACTGCTTCGTTTTTCATCTTATTGTGTCAAAACTGAACCTGAGCAGGAAGAAGAAAACCCTGCAGCTCTTGTGTACTGAGTGTGAACTGATTTGCTCTGGGAAAAAAAAAAAACAGAAAAGGGGTCACGCGTCAAACTTGGAGGAGAGTATGAAGAGAATGAGAAATCATCTCAGTGTAAGTGCGTCCTCCTTCAGAAGAACAGCCCCCCCCTCCTCCCTCTCTCCCAGAGGCCTCGGCGCTTTCAGCTCTGAGCGATGGCGTCCTGCAGGTTGTGGTACTACAGCATCAGTATCAGCAGCGACTGCCTGCCTGCCTGCGCCGTTGTTTATGGCGCGGTGACAACTGCACTCCGGCGCATTAAAGCGAGCTCCGCTGAGGGAATAGTCTTTATCAAGGCTGCAGAAAAGGCATTAATATTGTCGACGCAGTGACAAACGAGTTAATGCAGCACATCTCTCTCTCTCGCAGCATTGGTATTCATGCCGGCGCCCGATATGCAGAAGCGAGCTCTGTAACAAGCTGTGGCAATAGACTAGACAGGTTATCATAAATAAACACTTATTGGGGGTTATTAGACTGCGGCAGCCGCAGAATGAGAGCTGCAGCTTTTATATCAGCACCATAAAGGAGTAGAGTGAAACTCTCAGAGCGCCGCGCCATGTCGGCTACCCGAGTACATGTAGTCAAGGGAAAGCACGAAACTTTACGCCTAAAAGCAGCTTCTCAGAGATCTGTCATGCAAACAATAAACACAGTTCTGCAAAGTGTTTCCAGTTTATTCAGATGAGCCTGTTACAAAAGGAAGCAACATCAAACTCGGCGAGCGGAGAGCAGCACAGGCCTCTGCTTCGACATATCAGGCGCGATCAACTGCTGACATCACGCTCTGCTTCTGCTCCGACACCAGAATTGAATTTCTGGGTCTCTGGGCTGGACTCCATCTCAGCCGGTGACTAATGTTGGCGCTCCGAAAGCCTTTCCACCCCGATAAATCCACAGGGGAAGATGCAGCAAAGGCAGCAGGGACGCTGATTGCAGCCGGCCGCCGCTAGATTTTCCCCCAAACCGGCTCCACTTCTGCCTCCGCAGCACTTCTGGGCTTTGCAGGGAAGCAGGCAGGAGCCACATTAAAGCTCCTGACCCACAAAGAGAGTCTGACGGAGGCTTAAGAGACCGAGAGCCACAGCAGCATCGAGGAAAACCACAGCAACAAGCAGGGTGACCGAGGCCTCTGGGTTCAATTTACCAACTGACCGGCAGCAGCCAATTAAGAGTTTAAATTAAAAGAAATTAGAAGAAGACGACTCATAAATGAGCCAGATGAGGCTCTGGACCCACATTTGATAAGATTTAGTGTCATGAACTCATATGGGAGGATTTTTGTCATTCATTAGTACTGAACTGTGGAAGAGTCTACGCTGTACGTGGGCAGATAATAAGCAGTGGGAGGGAAACTGGTGATTACATCAGTCACACACCCTCTAATTAGGATAATGTCTACTGAATTAAATTAACATACAACTAAAACTATTCTTCATTTCACTGGAACACCTGGAGTCCCCTGAAAGACCCTTAAAGGTCCTTAGACTTCATTTTGCAAGCTGCTCCGGGGGGAAGGGTTGTTCAAAAGAATGAAATGTACCAAGATGCACACTGGGAAGATGCATGTTCAAAATATTTAACAAAGAAAAAACAAAATGCTCCGATAATCACTGTTCAACTGACTTTGAAAGTATAAAGCTTCGAGATGCAACAAGGTTCCTAAAATGACACACCAATAATATCAGGGTGTGTGTGTCTTTAATTGTCCATTTCAACAATAATGTGTCACCAGAGGTTTGTTCAGACTGCAGGAAAATCTGATTTGTTTCTTGAATCCAGTTTTTAAAGGAATATTCCAACGTTTTTGGCAAAATCTCCTATTTCTGACTTAACCAGACTGAGACAAGATGTTCGATATCATTTTCACCCCTGTACGTCCACTGGTTCAGTTCCTATGGTTAGCATTTCGTGTTAGCTTAGCATAAAGACTTGAAGTCTACAGGAGTCATTAGCCTAGCTCCACCAAAATGAAAAAATAAACCTTACAGCAGCTCTGAAGCTGTCTTATTTACACAGTGCATCATGTGGATTTGAAAAACACGTCTTGGAAACAACAAGAGTCGTTTTAGGAAAAGTTAGATGGTTGGAACTATATGTTTGGATGTATGTGAAATTTTCTCCCTGACAGGCAATGCAAATGATGTCAGAGGAATTTAATCTGCCTTAATGTTAAGAGCAGATCAGCTCAGAACTCATGAAACTTTCTTAAAATACAGTGACAAAAAAACATCATGAAAAACAGACTGAAGGTGTTTTTGTTTTTTCAGTCTAACGGCTAAATGATGAGCTTCAGTGGATTTTCCCTTTAAAGTCAGGGCCAGGCGGGCGGAGCAGACCTGCTGCCTTCGTGTTTTAAGGACTGAAAGGCCAGTAAATGTCACAGTCTGACCCGAGCTGAAAGTTCACTTATACCTGTTTCGATACATGAGAGGCGGGCACTGAAATGGACTTTTCATGTCAATACCACTCCAGGTTTCTCAGCACATTACCCATAATTACCAGTGTGAAGCTGTGGCATAAATCTCTGCTGTGCTCTGTAAAAAGCTGCAGTCTTCTGGATCTGAGTTCAGCCTCTCTCTCCTCTGCAGAGCTTTTATCCAGCCAGACAAAAAGTCAGCGGCTTTTATTTGTCTCTCTGCTTTCAGGCGCTCAGAAAGGTTCGAACATCACGGCGGCCGCAACTGACTTCCAGACAAACACATCGACTCCGTCCTCTGTGTTAGAAACACGGCTGATGTGTTTCTCCGCCCGCCGCAGAACTGAAACTCCAATTACAGAATCCCATTATCAATATGAAAGAGGTTTTCTCCATTAGACGGCCCGGAGCCGGCAGCAGATTGATTTTTCCTGATGAGTGCTTCATTAAAGACAAGAGGCGTCTGCAGATGGAGATGTGACGGCTCGGCGGCCGGGAAGAGCTGGGGGGGGGCAGAGCGGTGCATGGAAAGGCCTTACAGAAATAAAAACATGAAATAGCCCAAAAAAAAAGTCATGCGGTGAATCGCCACTCATTATGGGCCAAACAGGCAGCTATTGGACTGGGTTTCAGGGTTGTACTGAGGAATTCAAAGCTTCGTTCATTGATACGGTATTCAATTGTGAAATTCAGAATTGATTTATTAAGATGGGATCCACTCAGTCATAAAGGAATAGGAAGGTAAAAAGAAAAGTATTGAATATGTTCAATATCATTTTCCCCTCTGTACATCCACTGGTTCGGTTCCTACGGGAAGCATTTTGTGTTAGCAAAGTGAAAAAAAAAGTATCATGTGTATTTCAAACACACATGATACACTGTGTAAATAAGACAGCTTCAGACTTGCTGTCAGGTTTATTTTTTCACTTTGACAGAGCTAGGCTAATGACTCTTATAGACTTCAAGTCTTTATGCTAAGCTAACACAAAATGCTAACCATAGGAACCCAACCAGTGGACGTACAGAAGTGAAAGTGCTACTGAACATCTTGTCTCAGTCTGAGTGAGTCAGGAAAAGGATATATAGAACCAAAAGTATATATAGCATGGAGAATTCATTTAATAAAATGTGACTTACAGTTTCTCAAATGATTCATCACTTTATTCATATTACTGAGGAGAATATTTTTAGAAAGTTGAGTATCCAGAGACAGCAGGTCAAAACGTCGACGTCACATCACAGACATTTGAAGCAGGTCGGAGTTTAAACAGATCAGAGAGATTTTTTACATTTCTCTTTGACCTTTATCTTAATTTAAGGAGAAATTTGTCAAGCAGCCATTATGAAGATAGCCAGTAGAGCCTATGAACAGCACGGTCTGTTTTAAACGCCGGCCCTCCTGCAGACCTCGCAGTCAGCTAATCGTTTGGACAACCCACTGAACAGTCGACCCTGATAAAACTGACTTTTCGCCGCGGGCCTCCAACAGCCTGTTTGGGCGGTGTGACATTTGGTGTAAGTTTGCGTGAGGTAGTTATATGAAATAAGTTGTACGGCGGGTAAATCCCTTTACTCTAATCACTGAGTATTTATTCGTGTCCAGACTGCCGGGCCTCGCCGTGTGACGCCGGCCATGACGGCGCTCGCTCAGCCAAAACTAAGGTGATTATTGGCCCGGTGTCAGTGTTGACTGTAAGCTCAGAGGATCCAGGCCCACCGCTCAGGCCACAAATGGGATTTGTCTCTCATGCAGAACATCAGGCCGGCAGCAGGGGAAGCATTACAACAAATCCCTGCTTCCGCTCACCTTGGAGGCCTAATGGACGGTTCTGGCTGGGAGGGATGTGTCATTAGGAGAGATGGCCTCTCTGGAAGGACACAAAGACGAGCTGCAAACCTCTTCACAGGTCAAACAACCAGGATGAGTCCGCCAGAAAACAACTCTGTTCCACCTAGCAGGTAAACACTGTGATGTTACATCAAACAGCAGATGTTTCAGCTCTCAATTGTGTCTCATCAAAAATGACTTGTCATGAAGAATTTATGGCAAAATTGACGCAAAATGACCAAAAGTCAGTGAAAAGTGATGGGCATCAATACCTGTCAGTAATAGAAACATCTGCTTTGATATTTTTGGTATAAATTGAGGCTTTTTTTCCCCCCGAGGTTCAAATCAAAGCTTTTTTCTTCCAGATCAGGGCAGCTTCCTCCATGTTCAAACATCACAGAGCAGCAGGACTCTGCATTATAACACAGGCCTGGGGATCGGCAAGGACGTCACAATATGATACGTACCACGGTACATGGTCACGATAAAAGTGCATCACGATATATCGCGATATGATAGGCATTGTAATACACTACAGAACTCCACAATTTACTGAAAATGTAAAAACAGCTGAGAATACAACTTGCTGTTCACCACCTGGGTAATCTAATATTTACATCATATTATATTATTTATAACTCAGCAGACAAACTGAGTCAAAACTATTTAATTCAAAATTTCAATTCCAATTTATTAGAATGGTATTTGCACTGCACAGTGTCACTGAACTGAAAGATGCCATAACATTATATGAAAATAAAGAGAACTAAAATGTAGATGCCGTAACAAAGTATAATGCCAGAAGTAACGGGTGCTGGGAGGAAACCAGCCTACGAGCTCGACAGAGACTACAGGAGCAGAGGTCAGAGTGATCACAGGGATTTAAGGAAAATATAAAGACATTTTAAATCTGTTTAATGTATTGATATGTGGCTGGAAAATCCATAACACACACTATAACAGTGTAAAGCAGAGCATACAGTATAGATAGAGAAATCTTCTTGTTTCATTCCAATTTGGGCTGGACGATGGGCAAAATCAAATAATATTTTTGACCGAAACTGATTTTTAGATATGAAACCTCTCTGAAAGAAGATGCGTGTTCTGGTGTTGGACTTCTTGTTGTGTTTATAAATCACTCCATAAACCATTTATGTTCTAATTTTCTTTGCTGTGTCCTAGTACTATTTGCTGCTGTGACAACCCAATTTCCCCACCAGGATCAATCAGGGTTAACTTAATCTGATGTTTCTATTCTTTTTTTTTTTTACATGGAGACATTTGGAGCTGCTCACCAGGCTCTCATCCATTTCTCTCATGTTTCACTGCTCTACTACAACCTCTAGAGGTCTAAATAATAAAAACAATTATAAAGCATCATGTCTCACTGTGTGTCACAAACTGTACAAGCAGGCGCAGAGTGAATAACAGGACAAAAGACAACAAGAATTACTCAACCAATCTGATGGACAGCCTTCTGGAGGAATCAACCTGCTCTGAGGAACATGCTGCTTAGTTTAATGTTAAACCCCAAACGCCAACATGGGCTGATGCTGCTCAGTCATCACAGAGAAAACAAACCATGTGAATGATATTTTTAGGGCTGGGTGATAGGGACAAAATCAAACATCACACTGTCTTTGGCCAAATTCCTCAATATCAATACTGTGAAGATACTGTAGGGATGTTTTTTTTTCCTTTTCTTTTTCCATGAGACAGTAAGCATGCCTATCCTCACACAAACTTTAAAATGTCATTCATTAATTGATGGTTCCATACCGAGTGATAAAGTGTGCTAATTAAAAATATATATATTGTAAAATCTGGACACAATATTGTGCAATCTGTAGTCAAATTAAAACAGACTACTGGCACAAACTTATTGCACTGATTTGTTTACCTGCTTAATTTTTCTGTTGTAGTGGTTAATATAAATCTCAACCCTAAGCTTATTTCTGCACTAACTAGAGGTGAATCTCATCTAACTTCAACCTACAGTGTAAATGATTCTAATGACATCATTATCTGTGTTGTCTGTTTCATGTAAGCCCTGTAAATTATGTTTGTATTGTTATATTCGTGTGAACTAAAATCAGTCAACAAAAATAAATCATCCATTGCACATGAACAGTGAAGGCACGAGCTATTATTATGTTAATATCATGTCTGCATGATAATAGCTATTATGCAGATATAACATCTGCACGCCTGTTCATTCAGAGCCTCACAGTGGCATGACTGCACACAGTGTCAGTATGAGTGGCAGAGGGAACTGAATCCCAAACCCTGAATGTACAGGACCAGTGCTGTTTACCAACTGAGCCACAGCAGGTAAGTTTATCATACAGACACGTGAACGCATCAGACAACAGTCAGTCAGAGGAACAGTCAACAGGCAAACTTCCTCTAACTTCCACCTTAATAAAGTCTAAAACTTCTGCACTGACAACCTCCACTCACGACCTTTACCACAACCCGCATCTGTCAGTCAACCCGCACTAACGTTGTGTAAAGCGTGCTAACTGTTAGCCGCGTTGGCTAACCTCGGCTAACCAGGAGGCTAACTTTTAAATCAGTTTTGTGGTCAGGGCACGGTGTCGGTTCCAGCGGCTCACTGCTGCCTGTCGGACAGCAGCTACAAGTTCCCCCCTCAGGATAAAAACTCTCGTTTTCCTACTAAAACTAACGCTAAAGCTACAGAAGCTAATTCACCTACCGGCAACGTGACTTCCGTGTTCCTGTTCCGGTGATAACGTCATGAGTTGCGCCCCGGGTCCTAAATACTGACGAATTCCTACAGAACACAAAATAATTTAAATATTGTAGAGTTTTATTTAATGTCATTAATTACAAATATACAGTTTACATATGGTAGCTTGATATTCTGAATATTGTACTGATTTATTTTGTGAATAATAAAGCCTGTCAACTTTGATGGAAATTACTGTACTATTAGTAGTAGTAGCAGTAGTAGCAGTACTGCAGTATCCCCAAAAATTTTTATACTAACATCTTTATACTTTCGGGTAGAGACTCAGTTCCAAATCGCTTTTAAAAGTTTAACTCTTTCTAACAACTTGCACTGTGTGAGAGAAACAAACTTTGTAACCTGAAACAAGAAAACTGTCAACTGCTGTCATTCAAAGCACATATTTTCTCGAGGAAATTGACTTTTCCAATTTGTGCTTGTTTCTGTATTTGTTGTTTTGTACTCTTCTGCTTCTTGTTGAGTTTTGATGTCATTCAATTTGTTTTCCAGTCCTTCTGTTTATCATCTGGAATTTTTTTTTCTTTTACTTTTCTCCTGTGTGGCGAGATATTTTTAGCTGCCTGTGATTTGACTCTGTCAGTCAAACAGTTTCCATTTCTTTTTTATCTGAATGCACACACCATTCAAACTGAAATCTTGTGCTAATACTGCTGCTGCTGAAGTGATTCTGCTTCCACGTTTCAGCCAAAACAGACCTGTCAAGTACAAGCCCCCTACTGTAGATTTACAGATCTTGAAACTGAAAACTCATATTTGGCTTGACATTGTTTGACATGTACGGAGGTGTACTATGTTTGTTCCTGCTCTCTCATTTTGTTTTAACTCTTGTGTTCTTATGTTTGTAGTGTCTTGTAAGTGTCTTGTGTCATGTGGGCTGGGCACCTTTTGGTGTATGACACTTTGAAAGAAAATTTCTTACTTTCTTACTAGAAGCAAAACAATTTTAAAGGAACACTCCAACATTTTGGGCAAAATATCCTTTTCCTGATTTACCCAGACTGAGACAAGATGTTCGATACCATTTTTTTTTACTTCTGTACATCCACTGGTTTCTCCCTGTATGATGGTGTGTGATTGAATGTCGGTGCAAAATAGCGACTCTAGAGAGAGGCCCTCACTCTTTGACTCTGAGGGTCTGATATCAAACTACAGCTGCTGGAAATAGCTGGACGCATCAGCACTGCAAAAATAACTCTAACCCTTTAAAATATTATGTACCACAAAGTCTACATTTTATTTGTATTTTAGAGTTTTTAACAGGTTTTGTCTTATTTTGTCTTAGATGGATGGATGGAGGGAGATTTTGTAGGAGGTTTCTGGCTGCTATCCCCTCCGTCTCCAGCGCCGCCGTATCAGCTTGAGGGTGGACATCATTTCACCACAGAACAGCTAATTGCAGAGCCAACAGGGAAATTAGCCTGTCCTGATCCTACAAGCAGCTCTGTGGTTCTGCGGCAGGAGAGGCGGCAGACGGAGGCGGAGTGGATCTTTTCATCTGAAATGTTTTCCTGCGTCGTAGCAGGGGTCATCTGATGAGAGGAGCACCGCCTCAGGCACAAACCACACCAACAACATCAGCCTCTCCTGCAGTGTAATTTGCACGCTCTGAGTCTCATGTATTTTTCAACCATTTTGCAGCTCACCTACAGGTATTATGCAGAGAGGAGAAAACTCAAGGACAGAGGTAACGGTTTGTTCCTTTAGGATCCTCTCTGGGAGTCTTAACTTGCAGAGGACACTCCAGATGGCTGTAATATCTTCTAATTTCATACTACGTCCATCTACATTTACATTTCAGCCATTACAGCTGAAGCTCTCATCAGAGCAATTTACACTGAGCGAGACGGTTCAGTGTCCAGTTCAAGGGCACACAGCTTTTAATGGACACACACACACACACACACACTGTCAGCTGTGGGATCGAACCTGCGAACACATGCTTACAGGACAGCTGAACAGGCCGCCCTGTAGCCCTGTCACAAGGGGGCGGGGCTTCTGGAGGACATCTTTAGCTGAGATGTTGATCTATTGTATGCAGAATGACAACTTCCACTTTCAGCTTCCATGTTTTTGTTGTTGTTCATGTGATAATCTTCACAATAATACAACTTCCGGTTAAATCAGCAGCATCTAATGCTGCATTTAGACGATTCTCGATAACTCGTATAAGCCAGAAAAATGTGTTAGTGATGCAGGTGTCACGTGTCTTTGAGTCAGTGACACGCCCCTCTGCCCCACATGAAGACACGCCCACAAACAGATCAGAGCAAAGTTCAACTCATTTCAGTGAGATTGCTGTGATCAATGGAATCACGTTGAGTTCGCAGCAGGTGGTGAAATTACATCATGCACCGTCTTCGCCAAGAGTTCAACTTTGGCGAACTTTGACGAAGTGTTGTCCATAAGGAGGCGTTGAGTTAGAGTCTCCCATAGGGATGAATCGACTTCCGGAGCACCACAGTCCTACGCAACAGATTAATGCGAACAAGGAGCTAAAACTGGTTCATGCTTTATGAAGAAATGGACATGAGGGAGTGCGCATAATCAAAATGATGTAATTGTGCCTAAAATTCCTGGGAGTGCTGCAAAAATTCTAATGCTTTTATTTCAAATGGCAAGAAGAGATTAAACGCATTGTGCCACCAACCCGGGAACTACAGCGTGTAACTGGATTTTTATGTATATTACAAAGACTTCCCAGCATGCACTGGCTTATTCTGACTCAGCTGTCCGTTCTACACTCAGGACTCAACACAGCCTCCTTCTCCTCTGCTTTATTCTGCTGAAAATCTTTTATTCAGCAGAATAACACAGCGTGCCTCTGAAGGAACAGATTACACTGCAGCAAAGAAAGGCTTTAACTGGCTGAATATCAGTATTACTGCTGCTTCGGCTTTTACAAATGGACGCTGATGGACAGCTGTCTCCACTGAACACACTGTGGCTGTAACACCGTGCAGTGACTGGCAGCACATCCAGATCAAACGCTCCATAATACAAACAGGTTTTTGCCCGAGAAAAGCAGCAGCGGTGGAATTAGAGATGAAGGAGAAGCACGGTGTGAGACGGGGAAGCAGACTCGCACCAATCCAAGTTTGAAAGAAGGAGAAACTCTCTTGATGATAACGAGGCTGGATTCTCCTTCAGGGCTTAATTAAAACCGGGATGTAGGAGCCATTATCAGACGAGCAGCTCGCCGGCCTCACAGCCACCGTTTCCACAAACCATTTCCACAAGTCTGTTTGCTGAGTAACCACATATTAGCATTCATATATTATTACTGACCAGGCCTGATTACAAAGCACATTTTGACTGAATGCTCAACAAACTACTGCTGTGTAGTGATATACTGTATAGAAACTGCTGTTCATATGTGCACTGATGTGTATGGTCAGCTCTCTATATGTGTGATAATACTAATGATAATAACTTAAAGGTGCAGTACGCAAAACTGCCAAAGTTTGATTGAAGTGAGAACACTTTAGACTCAACTGACAAAAATGTGGAATAGGCATGTAATCTATCAGTCCACCAATGAGAGCCATGGAGACTCCACCATCAAAATATGTGCTTGCTTCATGGTTTTTGGCAGTTTCTGGCAGAGTCTGAAGTGGTCTTATCCTCTGCAATTTTGCATAGTGCACCTTTAATTTGTGCAGCACCTTTAAAAACAGTGTTACAGGTGGTTTTGCATAGAACAAAATAATGGAAGAAAACAAAAGCACTGCAAATAAAAAAATGCAAATAGGGATAAAAAAAAATCCATCAAATAAAAAGAAAAAGATCAGTAAATAAAAAACATCAAATAATGAAAAAAACAGCAATAAATAAATAAATAAAAAACAGGAAATGAGATTCAAAATTGAGCAAACAAAAATCCAGCAAATAAAGAAAAAAAATTCAGCAAATAAAGGAAGACACTAGAAGAAGAAATAAGGACTGCAAAAAAATAAATAAAGCAAAATGAAGGAAATAAAAACAGAATGACCAAACTTAAATGAACAAAAAACCAACATAACACTGCTAAAACATTGCAACAGTCACCCTATGTGTATATAGACTGATGCATAATATTTACTGTCTATGTACAGTATGTATGTAGATACAGTATGTATAGACTGTCCATATGTAGACTGTACAGTGTTTCTTGTTGATGTTGAGCAGCAGCAGCCCGGCTCAGACAGACTCCATGAGCAGATGCAGCAGCGTGTTGGTGGCTGCAGCTCTCTCACACTGAGCTGATGTGCAGGCAGAGACGAGCCCTCCTGCTTTATTGGCTGACATTGACCCATGTGGGCGACTCTGCCCACATAATGACATCTTTTGAGCTTCCCCGGCTCTGAGCGGGAGGAAGAGGTGCTGAGCCGGCAGTTGCTATGCAACAATTTGTCGCCAGCAGCATCCAGGTTGGACCTGAGTGCAGAGGAGATGTGTCTGACAGAGAAGGTGCTTTCACTTTGTCATCTTAAAGCTTCAGGTTAAGCAGTGTTTCTCAGCTTTCTGTTAGGCCTGTCATCAGATCAGATTCGATGAAAGCTTAATGAGGAGACTGGATCATCAGCAGCAACAGGAGACATTAAAGTGGAGCAGGAGCTCACACTTTGGACTGCAAAACACATTAATCAACAGTGCAACATGCATCTTAGCAGTGCATTGGTTAGTGATGGGACAGTATATCAAAATTCAATAAATTGCAATATAAAAATGTGACAATACATTTGGGGCAGAAAAATAAATGTTGATATTAAAGCTTGTGTATGAAAATTTAGAGAATTGGTAGAATTTTGTCAAAAATGTGAACTAAAAAAGCTTCCTCACCCCTCCCACCTGACGTTCAGTCCCTCCTCCAAGCCCCTCCCAATCACGTGCATGCTAGTGCATGTGGCGCCGATGTCAATACAATGGGAAGTAGCAAATCGCTTATTCTCCGACATTCTTTAGCTATGGTAATCTAAGCTAATGTACCATGGCTATGTTAAATTAAGCTAAGTCTGTATAGGGAGAGCAAACGAGCGTGCACGGCAGCAGTGCATGGCAGCAGTGCAAGGTGCACGTGCACGAGGCATGATTGGCACTGCGTTGGCCACATCTCCTAGAGGTGACTGGTTGTTTGACGAGCCCCAGGAGCAGCCCAGAAGACCAGGTATTTTCCTCAGACTGTGTAGTTTAACTTGGACTTTATGGTGTATAATGGCAATTTGTCAAAATTGTGAGGAACAAAAGTTACCTATAGAATCTTTAACTACATTTTACTCTGCTGTAGGAATGACGATTGAGATGGAATGAGACAATTTAACAACTTGTCCACTTAAATGATAAAGCTTTACCTTTATTATGACATTTTAAAATTCTTTACATTCTAGCAAGGCAATCCTGTTGTTAGTGAGGTTTGTGACTCAGAAATAAACTTCATGTTGCACAGTCAGATTGCTGTCATCAACATCATATTATGATTGCATTGAACTGTGAAGCTCGTCTTGTGTATTTAATGATATTTTGAGATAAGCCTATCACCCATCTGTAGTACTGTTTCATTATTAGCCATCAAGCCACTTAATAACACCTTATTCTGCACGGTTGTATTCTACAAGTTTAGTCCATTAGCTAATCTGGTTTCCCTCAGAAGCCGCCTAATTAACACTTCCTAGCAATCATTAAGGAAGTTGTAAATTTCAGTGCATAATTAGAGTCCAATTCATGAGCTGCAACTTCCTTACTGACTGCTGACTGACTGACTGCCAGTAAACATAAATTTACAGAAGGAAATTTATTGAGGAAAAAAACAATAATGAATGGACTAATGCTGCATTCATTTAGACTTTGAACTTGTTAAAAATGAGCACGGCTTGTTAAAAACAAACTGAATGGTCATCCAACTCAGAGTAATGAGATGGAAACTGAGGTATCATTTCACATGTTTGGTTTCTCTGATCTCAGTTCAAGTGATGTCAGAGTTCATAAAAACAGTGGACACAAATGTTGTTTATGGAGGAACTGAATCTGTTTATTTATTAATTAAATAAATACTGCCGCATACACATTTGATATTCCCCCCAGAGGAAAATGCTGTGTGTCTTCTTCTTGTTGACATCCATTTTTTTCCAAATGACATCTCAGTAGCACTGAATAATATGCTAATGGTTTAATGACTAATAATGAAACAATGAGCTACTAATTCCCATGTTAATAAGTAATTAATGAGTGGTTAATATGTGTTCCCTAATCTAATGTGTTGCTGAATATAAATACAGTGAGAGAAGAGCTAATGGAGTCATAAAAAACAGATTCAAAGTGACACTTCCTATACTTGTATGTGCAAAGCAGAAATGTGAAGTGAACCTGGGTGAAGTCTGGAGACCGGCGTTAACAGAATGAACCGTCAGCAGCAGCAGAAGCGACTGAGACACATCAAGTGAAATTTGTGCATAATGAACAGGTGAAGTGAAGGTGTTTCATTTATAAAGCAGATCAGACTGAAGAAAGTCGGCTTCTGCTGCTCTGATCTCTTTCGACAAAGAATTTTCCTTCGCCTCACATCAGCTGAACAGAAACTCAGCCCAGTTAGACTGGTTATGGTTATGGTGCTCATGGTTAAAGTTGATGCTGGTTAAAGTGGCTATAGTAGTTGTGGTTAGTTACAGTGCTTAGAGTTATATTATTACACGGCTATGGTGAATACTCGATTCTGATTGGTCAATTAAGGTATTCTGTGGTTCTAAATAACTGGCCGGTGCCAAGGCCGTTGTCAAGCTGTGACCTCATCACTGCACCTGTGACCTCATCACTGTACCTGTTGGTTCAGATGAATGTGCTGCATGAAGCCTTGCTGCTGTGTGTTGTAGGCTAATGTTAGCAAGACTGGAGACTGGAGTGACTGGAGACACCAAGTGTCAGAAAGATGTTTTCACCCTTAACCACCGTTAGCTATGTTACTGAGCTCCGCCCACTGCAGACAGGGAGGGGTGGAGCAACTTTCCTCCAATCAGGTCACACCAGCAGGCGAGTGCCTCTCCTAGCACTCTCCTAACACCCTGTTGTAGGATAACTGAGCTACTTTGTGATATTAAAACGTAAAAATGACTGCACTATATACTATTATACTGTATTGTTTATAGTGGTGGTGCATTGCATTTGTTTTGTATGAAATGCACTATATAAGTAAAGTTTGCTTTGATTTGTTTTAGTTATACTGGCAATATTTGCATTGTTTACAGTTATGCTGGTTATATTAGTAATATTTGTGCTGGTTTTACTGGTTATCAGACCTAGACGCAGCACAGCAGCAGCAGACAGCGGAAACCAGCTGTCAGGTCTTTCAAGGTTACAGCTGGAAGACAAATCAGCTTTCTGGCACCGAGACGAGCTAAATAATATTCAGAAAATCATCCAGATCCGTTCACTTTATTGTAGCGGGATGTGAAGATCCAGCCGCTTGGAAGATGAACAAAGAGCCTCAGCGAGGGAGAACAAGACTCACACACTGAGTTTGTTTGAGACAATTCAACAAGCCGAGCCACAGCGAATGTCGTCTGGTCTCATCCGAAGCACTGCCACTGCTCTAACTCACTGTCTCTGATATTGTTATGGCTACAGTGCAGTTTAGAGAGAGTTTCACAGTTTGGAGTAGAAAATTGAGCTGGCTCATGAGGGAATAGTGGTCTAAATCAAAAACACATATCATATCCTGCATCCGCCTGTCTGTCGGTAGCTCCCTGACTCTCCCTCTCTCCAGGGTTTAATTACAGCTGCTGAGCTCTGTGTGAATAATGCAGCACCTGAACACACCTGAGCAGGCTGCTCAAATAGACTGAAGGGCGAGCAAGCAGGCAGGGAGAGAGAGAGAGGGAGAGGGAGAGAGGGGTGGGGGCGGAGGGTCAGGTAGTAGGAATAACTCCTCATGTGGAATTAAAGGCCTTCACATCACTGTAATGGTACTGAATGCAACACAGCTAGATGAAACTGGAGTTACTGGGCGTAGTTCCAGCTACTTGGAAATGTCAGGGTTGTTCTCCTTTAAGTCAAAAATAAATCCTTATTATTATTAAATTATCCTTGTCTCCCGCTTTGAAAATTATTCTGCCAGAGCAATAGTCTGCATTCAATTCTTTTGTTGTGTATTTGCTCTTTTGTGTTTTATTCATATTGTTTGTGTTCACATTTTATTTATTGCTCACATTTTAGCAATTTTGTACCATTCCTTTTAAATCCATTTTGATGAGTGCTCTAAAAATGCTAAAATTATTTTGAGTTGTATGAGTAGCGGTAATCATGGCAGCAGTAATTGTTTATGTTGGTATTAGTATTGATGATGCAATTTTTTTATATACAGGATTGTATTTCTTACATCACTGTATATAAGTAATAAAATTCTATAAATATTTATTATATATGTAGGACAGTTCAATATTAACTAAGTTTGGGTTAAGAATTTTAGAATTTAGGGTTAGGAAATCCTCTTCAGTCTGACTGTGAGACAGAAAAGACTTGGCTGTTTGTGCCACCTTGTGGTCTTTTTCTGTTGCACACTAATATATCTTCTGTTTCTTTATTGAACATCCAGGGAAACAGAATTTACTGAAGCACTATTTACACAAACAAAATAAAAACAATATTTCTTGCAATAGAATCTGTTGTGCAGACACACAGAAACCAAATTATCTGTACTAAAATTTAATGCCTTAATTTCTTTTCTATGAGGACACCGGGGGAAAGTTTATATTGTACCCTAAATAAAAAAGTGTTATTTTTTATTTATTTATTTTCATTTGTATAGTTAAGTCTTTAAACCATTAAAACCAGCAAACATCTAGAGTATGAAAACCCCGTCACACTGCTTCCCCCGAGGCTCTTACAGAACAAGAAGCCTGCAGTATAGAGATAGTAGAGTATTATTTTTTTTTTTTTTAATGAACCAAATCAAATAATAAAAAAGACACGCTATCAGTGCTCAGATCAGAGAGTGTCGTTTTATTTATTGTAAAGTTTGTATCTGTAAAGCCCTTTGAGACTGTAACAATGATTAAGGACTCTAAAAACACTTGAACACTCTTAACACCCTAATTCAGGTTATTTATGAATGCGACGTCTCCCTAATTGAAATGCTGCTTTCAAGTGTTGTCGGGAATGTCAATGAGGAAGCCCACGAACAATCCAACATAATGGTAAATAGCTGTCACAAAGTTTGAGAGTTTATGAGCAGACGCTGAATGCAGCATGCCAACATTTGCAGCTCCTGATTGGTCAGTTAGCAGCTGTTTTGTCCACGTGACGCGGAAAATGGCTGCCTGCATCATGGGCAAAGATGGTAGGATTATTTTTAAATAGTTAAATGATTACATGAAATTGTCTAGCGTTATTTTTCCTGTATATAAAGCTGTATGTTCACTGACAGTAAAATAAGACTGAAACAGGCTCAACGGCTCAGCTCGTAATGAAACTGGATAGATAGCAGCTAGCTAGCTAGGCTAATCAAAAACATGCATGTTTTCCTTTTTAACAGCAGTAGTTTAGCTGCAGGTTGTCCAGATGGACAGTGTTAATCTAGTAGCACAATAAAAGCAAACAAACTGCTACCCTTTGAAGGAAAGTAGAAAATCCCAGTCTTTGGCTGACAAAATTATTTGCTACATTTTACAGATCTACCTATCTTTCCATCTATCATAAACGTCATTTGTAACAGCTGTCGTATTAATTATATGCAGGTCCTGTAGAGTAGAGTAGAGAGTAGAGTAGAGTAGTACTTTATTGATCCCCCAAAGGAGAAATTCAGGATAGGATGTATAGGACATGTAGCTGTGTATCTATGTTTTTTGTAAAGGCAAACATTTTTATCTACTTGTGTGTATTAAGGTCAAAGGTCAGGATCAGGATTCAGATTCCATATCAGAAAGCATTCATGATTTGATTTACAACCAGAATCACATTCCCTGTGATGTTTGGTGAACTGAAGTAACTTTGATGCATCGGTGCATCTCTGTACAGCTGCTCTGTTCAGCTCTCTGCTCTCTCTGTGTTTCTGTACATTTGTCAGGCGTCTGACAGTGCGAACAGAGATGCTCATTTCAAGTTAAACAATTCAAGTGTTTCGTTGGCTCACACATTCATTCGTAGCTCAGTGAAACCAAATTCAAGTTTTCATATCTTCCATTTTTCTACATAAAGTGTTGGCGTTGTGATTTTAATTTACCTATTTATAGAGCCCCCATTTGGTCTACTCCTGTTTATATTCTGCTCTTATTTTGTTGTATCCTGTTACTGTTTGCTGCTGTAAAGACCTGCTGACCCCACTGGGATCAATGGTTTCATCTAGTCAAATACAACCCATCCTAATTTAATCTAATCTAATCTAGCCTGGTCTAATGACGATGTAATGTAATGTAGGGTAATGTATCCTAATCTGATATAGTGTGGTCTGCTATACTCTAGTCTAAAATAATGTAATCTGTTCTAGTCTAGTTCAGTCCTGTGTAATCTAATCTAATCCTAGACAAAACTGTACTTGTATAATCTAATTTACTGTAGTCTGTTCTAGTCCTGTCTAGTCTAATCTAATATGATCTGATCTAATCTGAATTTAGACAAAAGTATGCCAGTACTAATTTACTGTAGTCTACTGTTGTTCATTGTTGCCTAATCTGGTCTAATATAATCTGCCCGTGTCTTCCCAGCAGAGGAGCAGGACAGCATCCTGGAGCCGCTGTGTTTTCCGGAGCCGGCGGCGGACAGCTGTGGCGGCGCGGAGCTGCTGCTGTGTGTGTTCTGCGCAGACTCCGTCCCGCTGCGGGACAAAGACGTCCTGCTCAAACACCTGCTGCTGCAGCACAAACTCGTCATCGCAGACGTCAAACTCATCGCAGACCTGCCGAAGTACGAAACTGTCTACAGGTTTTCATCCTGACCATTTTCATATCAAAACTTGAATAACTGAATTTTATTCTTAAACAGCCTCTTAAACAGCATGTACAGTAGATCTTAATTGGACAGTAAAGCTCAGCCCTGGAGCCCAGGCTGATGTTTGAGGTGGATTAGCAGGTTCTAATCTCAGATCTTCACCTCCATCACATCAGCAGTGAGCAGTAATCTGATCTTTATCAAAGGCTAATCTCAGCCCAGTGTTTCTTCATGCTGATGTTTTGGTCTTTGACCCTCTGAGTAGACCTCCTCTGATGCTGACAGCCCGTCCTGCTGTGTCTCCTGCTCTCAGGTATTTGTTGTACTGGAAGGGCAGATTCCTGGAGCAGCCGGTCACAGATTTCTGCAGCGTGATCAAGACCAACTCCACCGGCCCGGTCGGTGAGTCGCCACACAGCTGCAGACGGGTCCGCTTTCACTCCCTGATCAGGAAGGTTTCCACGTGCACAAAGCCTCATGATAAAAATAACATGCAAATCCAGAACAGTCACAATACCGGGCACTGATTGGCTGACATCTCTGTGCCCCACCAGGCTGCTGATTGGAGGGATTTTAACGGTTATTTAGAAAGCAGGGCCAATCAGAAGCATCGCTGCTTTCATATCAGAAGGGAACAAGAGACTCGACAGTTTAAACAACTTGGACGAGTTTACATGTTCAAATGTGTCAGAAGCCGTCAAGATGCCACAGCTGTGGTTTTGGTTGCTGCTGCTCAGCGTCTTCACTCTTTTATAATAACTTTATTTGTATTGCACTTTTCGAAACAAGGTTACAAAGTTCTTTACATAACAAAGCAAATAACTACAAGATAATACAAAAAACAATAATACAACAAAGTAAAAATAACATCAGTAAAACAAAGTTATAGATAGAAAAGATAAAAACACACGAACTTAGTGATGACTGACTTCCTGTTGTACAACAAAACAAACACTGTGATGTCAGCTGCAAATAAAAAATCCAGCTAACAGATTATGTCAGCCGTGGCATTTTAAAAGTAGGAATCACAAATAACTTAAGTAAAGAAAATGATCCATTTTGTCTTCACTGAAATGAATCCATCATTCTGACTCAACTCCAGTTTCCTTGTTGAAGTCAGAATTTTCCCTCTGAAAGCCGAACAGAATTTTCTAGTCTGAGATTTGTTAATCTTGCTGCTCAGTCTAATCCACGTTTTGACTCTGTCTGCTTAAGGAAAGCCCTGATCAAATATCTGTATCAATATGTAAATTCCTGTAAATTGGCTCATTAAATCAGACCCTGCTGACCAGCTGTTGTTGTCACAGAGAAACAGGAGGATTACTTCCTGCTGTGTGACGTCCTGCCAGAAGACCGAATCCTGCGAGAGAAGCTGCAGCAGAAACGACTGGTGAGGAAACACAGCAGAGTTCACCATGAGACGCTGCCTGAGATGATTTTCAGTTATCAACCAAAAGTTTAATAATTTATGGCATGATGGACAGATAGTTTTCTCCCGTGGTGAAACTGCAGGCTGCTCTGTGGCTCGTCTGTCGGTCCGTCCCTTCATCATGATCAATATCTTGGATGCCACTGATCAGATTTCAGATGCATCTCATTTTTCCATTCTGGCATTTTTTGAAATGATACTGATTGCCGGGGTTGGAGGTTCAATTCCCGGTGTAGCTCAGAGGGGAGAGCAAGTTAAAAACCTCCAGTAAATGGTGGAGGTAATGTCAGTGAACCAGCTGGTCTTCTTCTGTGGTTTTAGTCTGGTGGTGTTTCTGTCCTGCAGGAGGAGATCCTGGAGCAGCAGCAGACGGAGCGAGACGACAGCAGCTTCCAGCGGCTCTGTATGTTCTGCAGCGAGGAGTTCACAGGAAACAGGTACAGTACGACGCCCGAGGCGTCCCGTGACTGAACGGTCACATGTTCGATCCCCACGACAGACAGTGTACTGAGGTATCACACCACCGCAACAGAGACTTTTACACGTTAGAGACAACATGCTTTTAATGGATTTTCTTTTTTGGTTATTGGTGCACTAAATCTTTAAATTTCTAAAAAAAAAAAAAAAAAAAAGGACC
>OMLF01007452.1:18314-32520 GCA_900302615.1 Holocentrus rufus | reverse complement strand
AGGTTTTTCAAACTTTTTCATGTTTTGGATACCTCGTTTGACTTTAATTTAGCCACTGGCCCCCATTTCAGGTGATTTTCCCCTGAGAACCTTGATATAAAAAAAATATTTAATATTGTCATACTTGATCCAAAGTGGGGAGTTTAAAACATAATGTAAAAAACAATCACTCAAGCATTTTTTTGTTTGTTTGTACTTGTTTTTGTTTGTAACAATTTATAGTGAACTGGAGGCCCCTCATGACCCCTGGGGGATCCCTGGAACTCATTTTGAAAACCACTAGTATACAATACGTGTGTGTACAAATGAGCATATGTGTAATGTGTATGTGTGGATATTTAATACTATATAGTGGCATTAAGACAACACAGCAGCAGGTTGATCTTTCGTCTAATCTGGTCTGACTCTTGCAGCTGATCTTCATTGTAAAGACCCCTACGGGCATATGGTCAGAGCACCACGGGTGATACCCAATATGTCCATCAGCCCTCCCAGGCAGTCGCATCATACCAACACCACGCTGAGTCCAAGTCTAGACATTTATAAGCTGCTCTTGAAAACCCCATAGGCCCTCTGTGAAATAGACTGACCTCCACAAATGTCAGAAGAAGAGCGGAGCTTGAGTCGGTGAGGCTGGAGTGCCAGTGTGATTGCTCTCTTCTCAGTCTTAACCATCTGTGATCAGCCTGATTGGGCTCTTGAGGGATGATTGCTATGCGCCATTATCATCTGTGAGCAATATTACTGGAATATATCTGTTCATGTGTCAGTAGATATCAGCGTGGCCACTTATGTACTGACGATGAATACTGAATCATGTTTGTGCCCGTCATGCAGGAGTAAACACTTTAACACTTCCAAATAACATGACAAGGCATCCAGGGATTGTTTTCATATGAAGCTTTAAGAAGGTCTGTCTTGTAAAGGAGATTGATAATCTCAGTAAGACCTATCTGGTTAAATATTGGTCAAACAAAATTAAAATGTGGTGCTGTCTGTATGCTGTGTAAATAGAAACAGGCTTGAGTCTCACACTTGCACAACTGATTGGTCTTATGTCCTCTTCATGCACACTCAGTTGATCCCATTGTATCTGATCTGGTCCCAATTGGTCTGCTAGGAGTACGACAATTTCAGAGTGACTTGTCAGTAGATGTCCATTTTTAATGTTCTGTCACATACAGCTGTAGGGAATAATACTCCCACAATACAGAGTTAGACAAGATAGATGATCTGAGTGTCAGGATGGGTGAAGAAACCAGAGTTCTTCAAGAGGTTTGGACCTCAGGCAACTAATTCCGTTTGGGACAAAAATATACATTTGATTTAAAATTCCAATTTTCTCCATCAGATGTTTTTTTGAGCCTTGAAAAATTAGTTCTAAAGATTAGAAATAACATCATCCTGTGATGTTGGTTGATTTCAGTGATTGAGATGAGATTTGCAGAACTATCAACAAATGTAAAATTATAGCTGTACAAATTGCATAAAGGTTTGGGAAAACAGCTGCTGATCAAATGATCTATCAGCCATGTGAGCTTATAAAGCTAGTGTCTTAATACTGAAAACTAAACAAGATTTTTGGAAAGTGCTTATTTTTCCAAACATAAAAGTGAGTTAGGTGCAATTCCCATTCAGAGTTAAGTCTTAAGCTGCTTCCCTTTAAATTTATGATCACTTGGATGGACTCAGTTAATCTGTGAAATGAAAAATGGGTTAAGTGGTAAACTTGCTTTAGTAGGAAACACTCTTGAAAAGTAGCAATACAACCAAATACTATTTTGATCTCAAGTGTTTCACAACCTGTAAATCTATGAGTGGCCCTGTAGTCAGTTTTTTTTTTATTCCTTGATTGTGAAAAGTTGTCAGCCTTCAATGACAAAGCCCAATTTAAAGAGACACTGGAGTCCACAAAGCAGAAAAATTGTGTATGTATAGTTTAATATATGATGGAAGAAAGGATGGCAAATTAAAAGAGCTACTGGATCAGTCTCAAATAGCGTAAAATCTGAGTGAAGTGTGAGTGAACTAAATCTAAATACCTTTTTTTTTGAGAACAATCTCAAGGCATGCCTGTTTCAGTCCACAGTGCACCATTTCAGAGCCACTAAAAAAAAAAAAAAAAAAATAAATTGCGAAACCAGTGAGTTGATCCTCTAATTAGTATGTGTTGCATGTTTTGACTGAAATGAGACCGATGCCCTGGGTCATTAATGCCCTGCAGACTGAAAGACATCACAAGCACGGGGGGATAAATGCCTCAAATAACTGACTTCTGTCGGGTGCAGTCGCCATGGCAATAGATCGAATACACAATCCAAAGTGTGGAAGTGGTAACCATGGAATCCAGCCATGATGCTTTGAGAGGCTCTTAAATTTATAAACGTCCTTGTACTGACAACAGCTAGCGGGAAGAAACCCCACTTATTAAGGCAGACAGAAAGACCTTCATGCCAGACACAATCAATATGAAATGAAAACAAAGTATGCTTTCTCCATTGACACAAAAGGCTGCAGATATATGCTGCCTGGTGTACAGAGGGGAAAGTGATCATTCAAGGAATTATTTGAGCAATATGCACTTTGTTTCTATTTATGTAGCTTTCTTAGTTTAAACTGGTGGTGTAAAATGAGGTTTTGCAACTTTTTAAACATGTTCTAACTTGGGTCTATTCCACCAGCAACAAACTTTTGAAGCTTTAAAACAAAAAATACATTTAGCTGTCACAAATGATTTTTTTTATATATATATAAAATGTTTTGCTCATCAATTTGAGATTTTGCAAATGATAAGAAAAACATAATTGTTAAAATTTGTGGTTGGCTACCCTTTCATTTAAATGTGGATCAGTGATTTGGTCTATAAGTCTGTAAAATATATGTGTGTGTGTATTGGCAAACATTTCTTATTAGGTTTGCTTGTTTATTTTTTAAATTTTTTATCTGCAGAACATAAGGCCATTTTTATGTCAGTGTTCATGTCATTACAGACAGATAGTGAATGTGATAGATTTTCAATACACTTGATACACTGACACAATTCAAAACATCACTGTCTGTCCATAGGTGCGTCTCCTGACAGGCCGCCTCCCACAGTGGACCGGTGCTCACCAAACCCGTGCCAAAACCGGGCAATATGCCGCAGTCGAGGTGACACCTACTCGTGTTTCTGTGTGCCGGGTTTCCAGGGCGCTCACTGTCAGATCGACGTGAACGAGTGCGCTTCCCAGCCCTGCAGGAACGAAGCCACGTGTGTGGACAGAGTGGGCAGGTTTTCCTGTCTCTGCTCACCTGGGTTCACAGGTGAGTTGTGCCGCGTTCTCCGAGAGCAGTGAGACCATGATGTCACTTTCATAACTGAACTGATAGGACATAGATGCTTGAAGTGCTAAGATGTTTAGGAAATCCAAATCTACATTAGTTCCTTATGGTTGTCAACTTACCTGATTTGTTTTTGTAAAAAGGAAACAGATTTTGATTGGCACTTTCCATCCCAAGGAGCTCCAAATTGTGAGCGCATACTAAAACACATCATATCTTATTTTCAAATAATGTGCCCAGTGATTTGAGGTAAAATTTGAGATAGTCTGTAGTATAAGTAATCAAGGGTCTTACTTATGAGAGAACCCTCAAATCATGAGATGAATTGATCCATAATTTCCTGTTGATCTTAATGGGAGAATTTGTGATAAAGGTTGTAGAACAACCGTAGCATGAATGATCATTGGCCTAAGGAGAACACAAGGCTACCATCTAGTGGTGATGCTTTCCTTTTCATCTTCTGACTGAAGAGTTGCAGTAGGACAACGATGTCTCATCTTTACTCTAAACCCCAGTCCAGAATCCTACCAGGAACTTAGTTATTGTTTCATAATGTTTCATGACCTATATTGTTGTCTGTTTGACTGCTGGAGCATGTCACTGAACTGTTCACATTATGACTTGGCATGAAATTCAGATCTACACATATGATCACACAACATCTTTTGTTGCAGTTAAGCTCTGATTTCTGTCAGATCTCTCATCTTGTCAAGTGTATTCTTATTTTAGCTTTCATCATGAATTATTCTACTCGGGAGAAAATAATGAATGATTAATGATGGTTTTGAGTGCAATTTTTTAACATAATAGCAGAAGTATGTAGTCTATTTGAGGAGATACTGAATATATCCTCTATGGGATTGTTGGCAAACAACTACAAAAGCCTTGCGGGGAGACAATAGAGCACTCTTCACATGATCACAGACAGTCCACATGAAAGCTTTATTCATTTTTGCTCCCTGCCCTCGGCCTGTGAGTCTCAGATCGTCTCAGACAGAGATGCGCTGACCTGCCCTCCGACATCCTTTTTGCTTTGATGTTCACAGGGATCACTTGCGAGGCCCAGATTGACGAGTGTCAATCACAGCCGTGCCTCAATGGCGGGCGTTGCCATGACTACGCCAATGGCTTCACTTGCACCTGCCTATCCGGTTTCCAGGGCGACCGCTGTGAAAACGACATTGATGAGTGCCAAGAGCGGCCATGCCAAAATGGGGCTCTGTGTATAGACGGGGTGAATGAGTAAGTGGCCCTGCTGTGTGTTAGAGAGCCAAAATCAGTCATTCAAACTACGAGAAGGTAGACTGTGCCAAGTTTAGAAAAAGTATAACTATTTTGTATATCGTAAAATCCTAATGCATTTCAGTGGAAACACAAACTGAAGTACAAATGTGAATCTTAGACATTGTATCTCTGTATCAAAACCATCTTACTTCTCAGATATAGCTGTGACTGCTCCCACACAGCCTTCACTGGCACACACTGTGAAACAGCGCTCCCAGCATGCCACTCTGAACCCTGCTTCAACAGCGCCCCCTGCCAGGACAACCAGGGAAACTACACCTGCAAATGCTGGCCTGGTAACTCAAAGTGACACCTTGTAACACAGGGTTTCCCAGACCTTATCATGTCATGGATCCCCAAAAATAGATGCACAATAGACTGAGGACCTCCATTTGAGAGGATTTTACCCTAAGAAATTCTGAGTGAAAACATTTTTGCTGCTAAGAGGGGAGATGAGAAGAATGGGTGTTGTCAAACCCTCTGAAGGACCCTTGGTGGTCACCAGACCCAAGTTTGGGAACCACTCATAACTTTCTATTTGTTTGTTTGTAATGAATTTAATATTCTATTGCTCAATTACAGTAACAGGCTGGCAGACAGGTTTTTGAAATGTTTGGACAGACAGGCTGCTGGAGAACAAATGAAAGTGCAAAGAGGGAGAAAGAGAAAATCTGGGGAAAGTGAAATACAACAGTGAAACTCCCGTATAAACTATAAATAGCAATGGAAAAAAAATCATTGACCAACAACAGCTGCGGCAATGAATCACTGTATTTTCTCTGTCTACTTTAGATCTAATAAAGAAAAATAAATTTCCAGTTGCATGCCAAAAAAGCAAAGCTCTTACTGCTACCAGTAGAGAAATCCAAGCTGACTGTATGAAATGTCCTCTGTCACCTGAACAGAAAAAGACGTGTGTGTGTTTGCGTGTCTTAAAGACAGAGAATGTATGTATGTGTGCATGCTCTCTCTTGGTGTGTGTGCTTATGTGAATGCATACACTCACACATGCATGTATGAGGGTATGTTTGCATTTGTGTGTACTTCGAATAGTGGCTATACCTGCATACCACATCAGCACGTACATACAGTATTAATGTGACACCTTCCCCTTCCCGTCTGAAACTCTGTCTGTGTGTTCGTTCCAGGGTTTGAGGGGCGTCAGTGTGAGATAGACATCAGTGAGTGCAGCAGCAGCCCGTGCATGCATGGAGGCCGCTGCATTGAACTGAGCTGGCAGGCGCTCTATGGCAGCGAGCCTCTGCTCCCTGCAAGCTACGACCCACAGCACGCCGCAGGCTACATCTGCAACTGTCCTCCAGGAACAACAGGTCATTTATCCTTATGAACCGTAATGTAAACGAGAAGAGCAGCGCACACACACACACATTATATAAATAATCTTCATGAGCTACATATATTACATGAATTATTCTTGTCAGTCCTGTCTTTTGAAATATGAATCTTTTAAATATTCACAAAGCTGATCCATTGTTGAAGAGCAAGCATGTAAGATTTTCACTCACCTTAACATTCATGTGTCCAGTGACCAATGAATGTGATTTGATTAGATTAGAGCTGAGTTATGTTCCAAAGCTTTCACTTTATGTCTGTATGGATGAACAATGCTTGAGTGGAAAGGCTGAATACCAACAGGTGCTGTCAGTTACAAATTAGGTAATTAGGTCTGGGAGATGTAGGCTTGAATAAGATAGTGGATATAATAATATGACTAATATATTGTCGGTGTATCCAGAGGAACATCCCATTGTAATCTGCAGTCATGTTACATCAAATTATCCTTTTCAGTTGCAAAAGAGGAATATTCTAGTCTTCCTGCTTACACAAGCCTTTGATCTAGCAGTGCAGGTAAGACTGAGCTGTTGCCTGCTGAGAGTAGTGTTCTAAAAATTGACTCCCTCCCAGCCGCACTGGCATTGCCTCAGTTAGGTGGCCAAATAGCATTAGTTTAATCCCCAGGATCTGGCTTTGCCGGTCTCCTGACTAGAAGCATTCAGCCATACATGGCTGTAGAGAAGTAGACAAGGAGCAGACTTCCTTTGGGATGGCCTATGTACACAATGGGATTCACCACACAGAGACTAATATGGTGCATTTAGACGAGTGTGTGGCTATTCAGGGGAAAACAGTGCCAGCATGATTCGGACACTCGCACCATGGCTTTGGGGCATTTTGTTGCTTGGAACAGGTAATTTCATTATGCCTTCATCTACCTATTTGTCTTAATGGAATTGTTTTGTATCTATTCCCATGTCATTTTTTCTGTTCTTGATGCCAACAGACACATATTTGAGAATAACTAAGAGAATTGTTTATTTAATTTAAAATAAAAAGCCACCCACCTGTTTATTTGCTATTCTAAACCACATTTGTTGCTTTATAGTTGTTATGGAATGTGTGAGAATAGTCAACTCCATACATTTTTTAAGATTTTAGATTTCAGAATTCAGCATTGATAGGGTACCATGTTCACAGCATAAGAAAACATGATTTCCAAGGACAAACACATGATGGATTCATTAGGAGGATGTGACATGTGACTTGTGAAGTCACTGATCACATCCATGGCATGCTCTGATCTCTAGTGAGAGGGCACAGGGCACATGCCTACTGCTTAGCACAATTACCAACATTATGAAACAGGCTTTGTCCACATTACAGCACAGAAAGAGTTTGACTTGTTGGTACTAAGCAGGAGGGAAATCTTATTAGCTTACAAGACTATTGAACATAGGGTAATAGCATTGATTCCTTCTCTAATGAGCAGGATACTCGATAACAGCCTTTTTAAAAACACACGTGACATGTCATCACAAAGTAAAAATATATTTGTGTCATTTTTTTTGCAAGAGTAGAATGCCTCTGCTTCAAAAACGGAATCACAATGACTTTGACAGATTTTTTTTCTTATCTGCTCCCAGGCTCCCTCTGCCAGAAGCTAATCGACCAATGTGACCCCGGTCCGTGCCAGAATGGGGGTAGGTGTGAGAGTCACGTTGGCAGCTATGTGTGCCACTGCCTCCAACAAAGTCAAGATGGCATCCTCTACGGAGGTGTGAACTGCACCGTGAGGCTGGTGGGGTGTGAGGGCCACGAGTGCCAGAACCAGGGATCCTGCTCTCCTTTCCTAATGGACGGGACTCACGGCTACTCCTGCTCCTGCTCGCCTGGCTTCACCGGCCCCCTCTGCCAGACCCCCACTTCCTTCTCCTTTGAGCGCAGCGGCTACCTGCTGCTCCAGAGCCCCGTGGTGGACGCCGAGGCCTCCTACAACATCACCCTGAGCTTCCGGACCGTCCTGCCCAGGGCCGTGCTTTTTCAGAGGAACAGCAGGGGGCTGCTGCTGAGCCTGGAACTGGAGGAGGGGCAGCTGCGTCTCACCCTGAGGAAGGAGGACCCGGACGGGGATGAAACGGAGCCTGCCGACCAGGCTCTGGAGCTCCCACACAATGTCACTGACGGAGAGTGGCATTCTGTGGAGGCTGTGCTCGACAACTGGCTGCTCAGTCTGACACTCTTAGATGACGCGGGGACCTGTGAGAGCCAGGACTGCCAGAGGGTGGCCCTAATAGACAGCAGCCGGTTCGGGCAGGTGTCGCCCCTCCAGAACACTTTCATCGGAGGAGTGCTTGAGGACTCAAACAGCCCCACCGTGGAAAACCCGTTCCCAGTATTCATCGGCTGCATGCGGGATGTGTTTGTGGACTGGCAGCTCGTCGTCCCCGAGGAGTGGCTGAGCGACTCGGCCGTTCACGTGTCCCCTGGCTGCAGCCACAGGGACCGCTGCCTGGATGTGCCGTGCCAAAACAAAGGCCAGTGTGTCAACCTGTGGCAGAGCTACCAGTGCAAGTGTCCCAGACCTTATGAGGGGCAGGACTGTGAGGAGGGTATGTTTACAACTGCAGAGCAATAGATTTCACAAGTGGGAATAATTGGAGAGCGATACTTTTAAGTGACAGCTTAATTTGTCATTATGTCACAGTTAATGTATTTATTTTCTCTCTGGTAGCTAATTATAATGCTAATGAATCAAGGGGTATGTATGGTCATATAAGGAAGTAACATGGAAACTTAATTAGCAGCAATTCTGCTAATTACACCAATAATTGATGGTGTGGCTCTTCAGGGAAAACAGTCCTGTGGCCGACAGGTGTTCAGTCATTCTGCTTAAGAGCCGTCTTTATCTGGTGAATGTTAATCAATGATTACTTATTCCTATCCATACTACTTCCTTCCAAGTAAAGTGAAGATTAATACTACATCATTTGCACTATTAACTAATTACCAAGAGATGGCTAGTTAGTTATCTTACTATTATGTACTTAGAATAGGTTTATTGATGTATGGTGATTTTTCCACTTTATTATTTTTAATATTCAAAAAATAAAGACAACTTTGGGGTACAGTGGGGCACAGTGGGAGAGTAAAAATAGCTGCACAATCAGTGTAATTAGCAGAACTAAGGTATAATTAATGGAATATACCTACTTTTTTTACATGCATACATGCATGCATACCACAAATTTCATCAGCTTTATAATTTGCAGTGGGTAAGAAAACAGTAATGAATACAAAAACTGTGACATAATTAACAGTGTCATTCTTGATTCATTAATAACAGCTCAATCACTGATTCAGTGATTAATTAACTAAATAATATAAAGTGTTACCTACTGTAGCTTGTTGTACATATAGCTTTTGCTGCACCCTATCACTTTTCTGGAGTAGCAAACATAGCAAACATGGCCTGTCTGTCAACCCCATTAAGCCTGCATGTCTCCCTATTAATGTGAATCTTCTTTGGTCTACTGGGAGTCTTTTGGTTGCTTGTACTGGAGTCCCAGCATCAAACCAGGCTTGGTGTACAAGCACAAATAAAAGAGGTTCAAGGTTCAAGTTTCTGCATTTCAGTAAGGAATAGTTTGGTATTGTCAGTGAGGGAAAGGGAAGAGATGAGGACTGGGTCACCCTTGCTCAATTTCATATTTGGATAATTGAATAACATCCTCAGGTGCTGATGTGAGATGGAAGTCAAAGGTAGAGATGAGGTCAGTAAAGGACCGTGACAGAGGCAGAGAGCGGAGAAGATCCGCTTATCCGATAGGATTAAGAACAAAAAGGATTCCATGTTGGAAACACAGAGTTCAGGCCAAGGGAATGACGCACCGTTTCAACAGACTGTAGGAAACCGTGATCAATACATCATGAAACAAGGATGAGTATGATTTATCCATGGGTTGTATTCTTCATGAAAAAATGTCCGGGAGATATTTTATTTTATTTTGTCTTTCCATTAAGGATATTTTTAGCCTCTTGAGTCAATCAAAGCAGATTAGTGATCACTGGGATACATGCACCCTCATTTACTGACATGCACACACACCCACTTGCTCTTTGACACACAGAATATCTGTGCACACACTATACATACAGACACACGCCACTCAGAGAACATGGGAAAGAGATGACAGTGTCACTCCATTTGGCTTTTATCTCACAAATGACCTGACAGGTACTGTGTGTCCTCTCCACTGTACCTTTGTGTTTTGCCTGCCTTCAGGTGACCAACCCACAGGGGAAAGTGCTGACAGTGGACACAGGAACACACATGAGGGCTGGTGGCTGCTTAAATTTCCTCTTCATACACCAGTCCCTTTAGACTTACTATAAAATCGCTGATTTTGACCCTGCTGGTTCAAATCATCCACAAGAACATCTCCTATTGGCTGATTAATCCAAGTATGATACACTTTTACACACTAATACAATACCCTGTAAGATTTTGCTGATTTTCATGTTTTCTCTGCAATTGAAGAATAAGTTATAAGCCATGCATGGTGGTCCAGCTAAAATCAAAGCTGCTTTTCTTAGCTCCAGAAAAGTCTTTTATTGAACAAAACTTCTGTTCTCTCTTACCTTTTATACCTGATGAAACAAAGAGTTGTCTCAGCATTTTCCCCCCTCTTTGTATAGAATACGTGACTGCACGCTTCGGGAGTGAGGACCATCAAAGTTACGCCGCGTTCGCCATCACGGACGACCTGGGCCAGGACCTGACCATCTCCCTCTTCCTGCGGACGCGGAGGCACACGGGACTCCTCCTCGTGGTCGCCAACAGCAGCAGCCAGTATCTGCACGTGTGGCTGGAGGACGGCAAGGTCAGAGTTCAGCTCAACCACTTGGAGACCCTGAAGGGGGAGAGTGCGATCAGCGACGGGGAAGTCCACTTTGTGAGCATAGAGCTGGTGCAGGAGCACATGGCGCTGTTCGTCGGGGCCGAGCAGCAGGGCTACGTGAAGGTCGGCGCGGTGGACATCCAAGCGCGGGATGTGGTGCACGTGGGAGGTCTGTTGGACAGGGGGACGACTGCAGCGTTTGGGGGATACTTTAAAGGCTGCATCCAGGACCTGAGGATCAACGACAGGAGGCTGCAGTTCTTTGGGCTGGATACGTCAGTGAGGTCCTACCCTGTGGAGCTCATGGCGAACGTGACGGCTGGATGCTCAGGGGACAACGCCTGCAGTGTGAGTGGACAGCTGGGACGGTTTTTGGACAGGTGTTATATTTGATGGTGCAGGGTTCAGGCCAAACCACTAATAATGCATGATAAATTGTATATAGTACTGTTATTGAACAGTTTACAGCTAATGGTGAAAAGTAGGATGCCTGGTCTTTGGTGGCAGGTGATGTCACAGCCTGTTGTACTCTATGGGTGGTGACATCACCTCAAATGAACGACCAGGCACCCTGCTTTTCACCATTAGATGTCAGGCTTCACAGAGATTTGGATTTGGGGCTTTAAGGTTTTTGGATGTTTAAAAAAACTGAGCAGTAGCACATGCACTTATCATCACATTCGCTCCTAAGGGTGAATATTTGTAAAAGTGGGTGTCTGTGATATTTCACACTTAGTCTCCTATATATCTCCATACTACAGAGAAAACATTAGGATGTGCAGGCAGGGATTACAACTTGTTAAAAGCTTAGAAATGTTCGTGTAGATTTCAATGACAGGAAAATGTTTCAGCCTAGAAGTAGAATTCATCCAGGTCTGTCAGGGGATTCCCATATTTTTTGGTTAAGATATTCAGTTCATTGAAATAAAACAGGGAATTTGTAACATTTGGTAAAGGTAAGCCTCTTTTTTCATTTTCTCATCCTCAGAGGAACCCCTGTCTGAACGGGGGAATGTGCTACTCCACGTGGGATGACTTCACCTGCACGTGCCCCTCCGGCACAACAGGGCGGCGCTGTGAGGAGTTCAGGTGGTGCCAGCTGTCGCCTTGCCCCTCCGACACAGAGTGCAGGACGCTGAACCAGGGATATGAGTGTGAGTGCAGTCAAGCTTGATTGGCAGCATATTCATGCATTTTTGTTAATCGTATTTAACGCAACTCGAATTATAACATTTCACTGTTAATTAGACACCTTTAATTAGTACTGAGAAAATATTCTGTAGCAACTGATAATGTAATAACTGCCACAAAACATAATACCTTGTCAAAATGTAACAAAATGTCCCTGTAAATGGGTTCAAAATGTAATAAAACCTATTAATGTAATATATTCCTTGATAATATCATAATATTATTACATTCTTAGTCAATCATGACTTGATACTGGATGCAATATATTTCTATCTGAAGATGTAATAATAGCATTTGGTGATAATGTAACAAAATTGTTTTTATTTTATCAATCAGTTTTATTATTTACATCACCAGACAGAAATACTTTTCACCCTTTATGAAGTATAATAATAATCCTTGGTTAATGTAATAATGTGATGTCAGTACATTGTCTGACAAACATCCACAAGTTTCATTGCACTGTCAACGCACTCAGAGGGTCAAAATTTATTTACATATTCCAAGTTACCACATTCACTACTTTAACAGGATCAGTGGATTTCCCAAAAGCATTCTAGCAATGAGCTCATTATTTGTTCCATGGTACTTATGGGAAACCCTGCTCTGTTTCCCCTGGTATAGGCTCTCCTTTTAGCCTCTCAGTCTCCATGGAGAAGCCGAGAGCTCTTCAGACTTACAGAAAAGCACTTTGACCCAGACAAGAGTTATGGAGTTGTTTACCCCATATACCTTACCTAATCTTTGACCTTGTTTGTGTAAATGGTCATCTTTTTCTTAACCTCCATGTAACAGAGTGATACAACATGCTTGCTCATACACTGGTCTTAATCTTCCAATGCAGTCGGCGCTCCATGAAGCAGGATTGGATTGAGGGCAGATTATCCTTTTTATTTTTTTCTGGGATTAGTGATGATTTGCAGTGCTGCCCGTCTGTCCTGTAAGCCACCGTTACCCTGAGTGATTAGCTGCTAGAGGATCAAAATGCCTGGTGGTATTTCTTACATCACAGACATTTTACTATAAATGTCCTCATCTGCCTGCCTAAAAGGATTTTGGTATTATCAAGAAGCTAATTGCCGCAGTCTAATAATTCCTGGTGTCTTAGCAGTCTTTAAATTCAAAAACAATGCACTTGCCTAATGGCCTTTGTATCAAGCCAGTAAATAATCAAAAAGCAAAGGAAAAAGACACATAAAGAAAGCTTAAACACTGAAATACGGTTCCTAATATGTTTTTTTTTTTAGTTACAGTGTCACAATGTTTTTAGTACGAGGAGGATCGGAAGCCAGGGATCATATGTTTATCATTGTCTTTTTCTCCCTGAACCTCCAGGTTACTCCAATGCAACCTTCTTGAATGACAGCAGCGTGTTGTCCTACCAGGGAAACGGCCGCATATCCCGCAACCTAACCAGCCTCTCCCTGAACCTGCGCACACGGAAGCGCCATGCGGCCATCCTGCACGCGGAGAGGGGTTTGGCATTTGTCACGCTTTCCATCCAGAACGGCCTGCTCCTCATGGAGCTTCAGAGTGCCACCGTAGAAGAGGGAGAGGAGGGCGGCCTGTCCACGGTCAGCCTGAGCAGCCAGAAGAGCGTCAGTGATGGGGAGTGGCACAGCATCCACCTGTTCATGGCCGCGCCGTGGGCACAGACGTCCCAGTGGATGCTGGTGCTGGATGAGGAAGCCGAGGAAGCCAGCACCTCCAGCAGCCCGGGAGGCAACCTGGACTTCCTCAGGGAGGGGGTGGACATCTTCCTGGGCGGCCTGGGCCCCGATGCCGGCTGGACCTTAGCCGGGTGCCTGGGCACCGTGGAGCTGGGCGGCATTCCCCTGCCTTACTTCAGCGCCTCTGAGGTCAACTTCCCGCGCGTGCAGGAGGAGCAGTTCACCCGGACGTCGCTCCTCCCGCCGCTCGGCGGCTGCGGCGGCGCCCCCATGTGTCAGTCCAACCCCTGCCTGAACGGCGGGGAGTGCCAGGACCTCTTCAACACATACAACTGCAGCTGCGCCCCAGGCTGGGCTGGCAGGCGGTGCGAGTTCTTCACCGACACCTGCGCCTCCAACCCCTGTGTTCACGGCAACTGCAGCGTGAACGGGCTCACCTACGAGTGCGCCTGTGAGTTCAGCTACGCAGGCGTGAACTGTGAGCAGCAGGTGGACGTGTGTCAGAACCACCTGTGTGCCCACGGAGGCACGTGTCTGCACGGG
>OMLF01007452.1:1331-18294 GCA_900302615.1 Holocentrus rufus | reverse complement strand
CTGCACGGGCCGGACAGGTACGCCTGCCTCTGTGCCGAGAACTACACTGGACCCTACTGCAAGTAAGTATATCAGGCTTAGACAATAACTACACTTGAATATCATAATATTGTCCCATCAAAATATTGCAATACTCAATATTATTGCAAAAATGTGCAATAATATTGTAAACAGGACAATAGATAGAATAGGGTAGAATAATCATGTTTTTGCTGCTGGCTTATGGACAATATTGATTCTTGGGGAAAGTCGGAAACAATACCAAAAATGAACAGTGAAATAGAATAGAATATTCTATTTGCATATGGAGCATAAAATATTAGCAATGCTAATATTTCATGCTCCATATGCATGTGGCTCTGCACTTGTTTTTTGATTGCATCCTAAATAAAAACAAAATACACAAATAAATCTTCCCAAATTGCACAGACGAGGGAGCGTACTCCATAACACCACGGAAATCCCGCACTGTAAATGTTTCCACGTCTCTGCCTCTGTTCAACATTTCAACCGTGCCTGCAGTGAGCGCCTCAGATGCTGCATTTCTATTCTGGCGTCAGCGAGAAAAGGCCTCAGTCTGCTGCGGTGTCTGTAGTATAATCACTACACTCGGCTCTCTGGTTCAGCGCCAGTTTCTTTCCCCTGTCATCTGCCGTTTGCCTCGGAGAACCATCAGGGGAATGCCTCCAACCATTTATCCTGTAAACACACAGTCTCTTGCCTTCGCTCCCTCTCACAGGGAAGCCTTTGCAACTGACTCGCTGAGCAAGCCACCAGACAAGGTGCACATCTCCCTTTACTGGGAACATCTATGCTCTAAAGTTTTCATCAAAACAACTTTTTTTTTTTTTGTTTGTGTCTCTTGTTTGTGCCTGTTTCTCCCCCCTTTTCCCAATCTCTCTGTTCCTCTCCAGTGAACGGGTTGAAGAAATTCCGTGGTACATCGTTGTCAAACATGTGTAAGTTGTTTTTCCCATTTCTCAGGTGTTTCCTATTTGTTTGGTGTTAGATATTTGTCTCTCAACTGCCGGGTACTATGTCTCCCGCTTTTTTGTACAATCGCTTGCAACAAAATGCCACGCAAAGCTAATATTAACTCTCCCTATGAAAAGTTTTGCTCTGAAATGAGACATCCACCATTTGAAAAGAGTGACACCTATGGTACAAAATCATCGCTGGCATGTAAATTAATATTTTGAAACCTTTGCCTACCAAATCCTGCAATTTTTCAATATGGAATAGCCTCTTCGAATTGACTTGAACTACTGAACTGTTGAACTTTTGAGTGATGAAATTTTCTGGATAGTATTTTGGAATAAAACTCTTCTGCTCTTGCCAAATTGGAGAGTAGCAGACTAGAGAAGCCACTGAGAAGTTATTGGTCATGTCATTCCTGTACATGTGACTTCATATCTGGCTGCTGAATAGCTGCCAGAGCTCTTTAATCTTATTAAACTTGTCGCCTCCTAAGCCTCTTTGTCTCCCCTGTGGAGAACCGGAGGGAGATGAACAATTCAGCGACTGCCGTCCTGACTCTTATGCTTTCAACAGACTTAATGGCAAACACCAGCGACCCCCACAATACACTGGCATAGGCAAAAAAAAAAACACACACACACACCATCAAACATGTCTCTCTTTGTCCTCTTCCAGACGGCCCAAGCTGCCTGTTTCTGTGTGTGGCAATGAGATCAGAAACTACACCTGCTTCAACGGAGGGAACTGCACTGAGCGAGAGTTTTCCTGTGACTGTCCACCTGGCTTCAGTGGACTCCGGTACAAGAAAAAAAAAAAGAGTATTAGAAAAAGAGCAAGAGGAATAGTTTTAAATGAGATAGATCTGGAGGTGTTTTTTTTGTTTTGTGCATAGTGTGGGCCTGTAAAGCCCTTTGAGCGTGTGATTAAAGCCTCTAAATAAAGTTGAAGTTGGAATAGCATTGTAACAAATGGGTCCCGGAAAACAGACGTTGTACCGGTTTCGCCCTGATCTTTATCTCCGCCTCCGTTTCTGTGCCCGTAGGTGTGAGCAGGAGGTGGACGAGTGCAAGTCCAACCCCTGCCTGAACGGAGGCTACTGCCGCAACCTCATCAACAAGTTCGTCTGCGTGTGCGACATGAGCTTCGCCGGAGACACGTGCCAGACGGACGTAAGCGACATTTACTTTTACGTGGCCCTGCTGCTGTGGCAGAACCTCTTCCAGCTGCTCTCCTACCTCATCCTCAGGCTGGACGACGAGCCCGAGGTGGAGTGGGGAGCCGACGAATGAGTGTATCCGTGCGGGTGTGTGTGCGTGTGTCTCTGGCACGGTTTGAAAAAGAGAGCATGCATGTTTGCAGTTGAAAGTTTGACAGCGTGTGTGTGGGTGTGTGTTTGAGTGTTTGCAGATCATAAAAAATGGGAAAACCAAGTAGTTTTTTGGATGCCCATGTAACACACATGGGAATCCTCTGTGAGCGATCAGGTATTTACCTCCAGTATACTATGCAGGTTAGATTAGACTGTTTCTGTGCCTTAAAATGACACCTTGGAAATGGACAGCACTTTTTTTCTTACAATGCTTCATTGCAGAAAATCCTAAGCTGTGTCCCAAAAGCATACATCATTCTCATTCTAACCAAGTAGTGTGTTCACGCGGTTAAAGTACCAAAATGCAGTATACTCATGAAGATCAACATACATAATCAATTCTACATGTTTTGACTATGCAGTGACTGCACATTATTGTCCCACAAGTTCATAAAACCAAAAATAAACTGAAATATCTGATGAGAAACGATATTTTTTTGTATTTACGTGGTAGCAAATCAAAGTTAGAAGGCAGCAGAAGACGTTGATGTAGGTCACATAACAGCCGTCAGTGGACGTGTTGCATTATCTCCGGTTAGTAAAAAACAATGTAGTATGTTGAATATCTATCATACTAATTGCCAAAACAGTATACTATGCAGATGGGTGTACAGTGTGTGATGTTGGGTGCTTTTGGGGCACAGCTCCAGTGTCAAACAGCAGCCATAAACCGCAGAGACAATCAGCTCTGTACCGACCAACACAGAAACAAAATACAGTTTTGCAATTGCACAAGATAGATGTGTTCGAACAGGAGGGGTATTTTACATTGAATTATGCACTTTGTTGGTGAAGTGAAGAGTATTATAGAGTACCTATGTCTATTATTTATAATGTTTCACTTAACATATCTTGTCAGCCTTTTCTAAATCTGATTTTGGGAGCTCCTTGTGGATGAATGTATGTACTAGCGTTGTAGCTACAAAGGCACCTAGAGGCCCTAGAAGACGGCAAAATGTCCCACTTGGCACTTGAAGTGACTTCAGATCACTGCAGTGACTGAGCTGCTGCTGTGTGTTGTTTTATACCAAAGAGGAGGGTTTCTGTCTCCAAACCTGAGGCATACATGCTTTGATTCGAATTCTCCATGGCTCTGGGTGCACAGTACTTATCAGGTTCCACTTCGCTGTCACCATGGTCTTATACATTTAAACACTGGTGCTCATGTCATGTGGAAAAAATACATTTAGCGTGAATCAAAGTCCCTTCGTCATGGTAGACTTTCATGTGTTTTGTCTTTCAGCCTTGTTTGTCCCAGTTCTAGACGATCCAGTGCTATATGATCTATGGCTCTGTAGATCTATGTATCTTCTCTTTTCTGTCCCGTCATTCTTCTGTCACATATTCTGTCCCCATGTCTCTCCTGTCCTGTCTCTTGTCTCAGTTTGTGTCTGTCTTTCTTGTTTTCAAATAAAAAAAAAAATCTTTCTTATCAGCCTTGACCTGTTGTCTGTCCTCTTTTCATCTCTTTCAGCTAGCTTTCCCCTTCACTCTCTACACACTTGGTTTTCCATTCATCCATTTTCACCGCAAGACAAACAGCTTTTTCAATTGAACTACAGTACTAGGCTTCGATATACAGAATTTCATATATCAATATTGCTCCATCAAAATATCACAATATTTGATATTATCACCCTCCCTACCGAAGAAAACAAGGCAAAAAAAAAGTATATATATTGATAGATAGATAGAGAGATATCTTCTTATAAAATACTGCAATACAAAACCTAAACTTCTATATTAAAATTCCCTTGCACAGCACATGTCATGCAAAGCATATTTTTTGAAAACTGATAAATAAATGCCAATTACTGTCCATGAACATGTACAGTACAGCTACTCACATTGATTTAAGCTATAGGTCTTGTAGATTGCTTCTTTCATAGCTGTGTGTGTGTGTGTGTGTGTGTATTTGTGTGTTTAAGAGCAGAAGGTGCAGCAGGCAGGTGACTAGTGTGACACCAAACATAGATACCTAATCTCTCGTAACAAGATACGCACAGAGAATATCCCTGAATAATCTCAAGTTCATAGATACACACACACACACACATACAGAGCCGAGGCACAGTGTGTTGTGTAATATAGTTTTGTTTCATTTTGTGCTTGTGGACACACACATCTGTCATACACACACACTGTAAACAATTACTCCTCTCTTGTACACCTTTCCTTTTGCTCCCTTCCTTCGTTTCTGCAGCGTAAGTATATGTGTGAGTGTGTATGTGTGTGTGTGTGTGTGTGATTTGCGAGCACAGGTAGCCCAAATGGTGTGCAAAGAGGAAATGGGAAGTAGTTTTTCAGTGTCTGCACTGATGTGGCCATCCTTTGAGAGAGACGCAGGGAGGGAGAATTGTGCTTTGCCAGCAAAAAAACGGCATCTGGCTCTGAACTGCAGTTTCAGCAGAGAGCGGGTGGCATTCACATAGGTTTGGTCTGCTTCACAGAAACATATGAGGGCGGCTTATCTGGCAGCCACGCACACACACACACGCACGCACACACACACACAGAGTACCTTGATAATGCTGACAGCAGGGAAGCATTGCGGCTGTCTCTGTGTGCGCAGCAGCTCTGCCGAGGCTTCTGGGTGGCCTTGCCAAGTGCCTTGGAGACCGGTTAGTTAGATGTGTCTGTGTCTGTCTGTGGCAGTCAGTGACTGATGGTGGGTCCTGGCTGGAGGCTGCTCCGGTTCGCTCGTGTCACACTCACCGTGACAGCCAACTGTGCTACAATGACAGGTAAGCACTTTCCAGGAGTCAACAAAGAACCTGTAGTGAGAGAAAGAAAAGTGTAACGTCTACAGCATGTGCATGTGTGCATAAGGTTTTTTTTTTTCTATTTGCCTGAGGCCATATATGGTTGCATTTTTGTTAGAATTAGACGACCCATGTTGATTCCTCCATGTAAAGTTTGCTGACTTCTGAAATTGCAGATTTGTTGTAGCCAGGCAAGTCGACTAAGAAGACTTAGTTACGGTGCTAAGCAGGAATTTTCTGTGTAATGGAGCGATGCTTACAGCTGTCACTGTGTCGGTAGCCCTTGTAGCAGCGACTCAGACTGTCACGACTATTCTGCCAGCCAGAGTTACTGATGTGAGTGCATGTGCCCTTCTGTCTTCTGCTGCCGGCTAATCAACATCAATCAATGTTCACACTGACTCATCATCTGCTGCACTACAGGCTTTGATTCCACTTGATTCTGTGTGTGTTGTAGGGCTGGGCACTGGCAAGGACCTCACCATACAAAATGTGTCACGATGCACGAGTCACGATACGATTTGCATCACAATATATTGCGATACTTTATAGAATTGACTGAAAATGTATAAACGCTTGGGTAGATAAATAAAATGTAAAATATATTATAGGATAAATTAGGTGACATCCTCAAACACACAGCTTAATTCAATATTTCCATGGCAACTAGTGCACTAAAATACAGATGCCATAACATCATAATTTTTTTGGCAATAAATATCACGATACTCGGTTATATTGATTTCGTTGCTCAGCTCTAGTGTGTTTGCATGCGTGTGCGAGGTGTTTTTCAGAAAGGGGTAGTTGTGTTTCTGGTGGTGGTGATGCTGTTTAGTGCCTCTGTGTGTGTGTGTGTTAAGATCAAAGGGCCAGAGGGGTGTGTGAGTTCACAGTGTAGTGCCCCTGAACAGAGAGCCAAGCGGGTTTCACAAGTCATTAAAAGCCCCCGCGTCAGAATCACACACTCCATGTGAAGCAGCCTCCCTCCATCTTGACAAGTCATTGACTCTCATAATTCAGTGTTAAAATCTTGTTTTTCAAGGTGAAAAAAAAAAATCTGACAGTGGGTTGAGATTAATTCCCCGTTTCCAATGCAAATCACCTTGTTTTCAGGATTGTCTTGTGTATCAAGTGTCATTTTCTTGATACTAGTGGGCTGATCTGCCCGATTCTGACATGTTTCAACATATTTATACATTTGCTTCCAGAAAAAATCATGAAACAAGTGAAACTGCGCTGGGAACAAGTGGGATTATCTCATCCAGATGACAGATTTTTTTTCACTTGTTTTAAGAAAAACAAGTCTGAATATGAGACTAAATGACTTGCTGAGATGGATATTTTTTGCAGTGTGTCTGTTTCTATAAGGAAGCGTGTGTCTGTGTGAACTATTTTTGGATTTGAGTGTGTTTGGTGCTTGAGAGTGTTTCTGGTGGTGGGAGAGGGGGGCTCTTTGGTGTATTTGTGTGTGTATGTGTGTGTATGTGTGTGTGTGTATGTGATCCTCCACAGACGGAGCGTGCTCCATACAGCTCGCGGGTGGCCGCGGTGCTGGCACCCTGTCTGGTGGGCTTGGCCATAGTGGTGCTGCTGGCACTGGCGCTGGCTGTAGCCAAACTGCGAGAGAGGCGGCAGACGGAGGGAGGTTTCGCTCCGCAGCAACTCGAGGCTCCTGGTGGTCGCAACCCACCTGCTGGGCTGGGAAATGCATCCATCAGCACTTTGGCAGCACGCGTGGAGCGCTTGGTGTAACGTAGCCAGGAGAGGTTGTGTGTGTGTGTGTGTGTGTGAAGATGGAGAATGTATGAGAGCGAGATGAAAATAAATCATGATGTATCACGAGCATCCCTTTTGGGTTTTCTCGCAATGTCCCACCCATAGCAGCGTGACTCTCTGCCCCCCACCTCAATAATTCACCCGATCCGTTCGCTGTCTCTCCCCCTCTCTCTCTTTCCCTCCTCCTCCGTCCCTCCAGCTGACCTCGGAGGGCGTGACCTCTGACCTCCTGCTGTCCATCAGCCTGGTGTCCGTTGTCCTGCTGCTGGCTCTGATCCTGGCCTCCGTCGGCCTGGTGGTGGCGATAAACCGCCGCGCCACCCACGGCACCTACAGCCCCAGCCGGCAGGAGAAGGAGGGCTCCCGGGTGGAGATGTGGAGCATCGCCCAGCCGCCGCCCATGGAGAGACTCATATAAGATGGGCGGAGACTATAATCACATGCAGCATTGTAATCTGGTCAACAGGGTTGGGTAAAAATATTGAATAATTCTGATCTCGACTTGAACGATTCACTATTGTTTCTTACAGTTCCCAGATTGATCTTTTAATCTACAGATGAGTTTTTGGCAAATGTGTAGCATGCCTCCGTCCTGCAGCTGAGCATGTTTTGAATGAATGAACAAACAATAGCAGGAAGCTCTGAAACCAGCGCCATCGAGCCTAATGGCAGAACTTTTGATGCATTTTGGATTAAAAAAGCATGATGGTAGAGAAGAGTTGGGACAAAAGCAAATCAAAGCTGCACAATTGGTGTTGTGACTGAATAGATATCCCCAACTGGATCTAATCAAAATCGGTATCAAATCAAACTGGGACTTTGTGAATCGGAATCAAATCAGGGAATCAGAGCCAATACTCAGCCCTCCTGGAAATTATTCCCAGTGTGCCTAGTTCAGAAAAAAATACCTTAATCAGACTGATAACCCGCCTTAATCAGATCAGATCTTCAGAACAGTTCATCCAATGCAATGGTCCAACTGCTCTTTCCGCCTGGTTGTGCAGCAGATTATTTGCAGCCTGCATGTTAACATGGTTGTTGCCTCAGATCTTCATCTCAGTACATCCTTCCCTCGTTTGCATATGCAAGGTGGAAGACTGTACGAGATGTTGTGACATGAGTGTTTGTGGATTCCAATGCTTCATCCGTCTCCGTGTGATGTGCCGCACCTGGCTTCACCGTCCTACATCCATCTAAATTAATAGATCTGTTGCAAGAGTTCATCATGTATCTACATCTACAGGGTGCGTCTGATCCATATCCAGGATAGATGGGCGAGTGAGCGCTGAGAAGGAAATGGATCAAAACTTGGGACGCACAAACGCACTGCCTTAAACCCTTGTCTGCAACCTATCAGAGAATGAGTCAGAAACTTGTTTCAGTCCATGAAATTCCGCCCACGTCTATAATTTATCAAGGGAAAATGCCTTTCCAGTTCTTTACGTCCCATTCGTTGTGCTTTCCATGTCTATACTCAAAGTGGCGCCAGTATTGATTTATTTTTTAGTGAACATTCCCACTGGACTTTTCATGCTGTAGCTCCTCACTGACAGAATAATGTCCTTAAAGAGTCAGATATCAAGAGTAGTTGCAGGAGTTGAGCATAGGTAGGGTTTGTCAATTTTTTATGGGTTAGGTCTTATATATTGCTGGAAATCAGCAATAATTAGACTAAGGTTTCAAATGAAGTGTATATATTGTAATGATTGTTTTGTAATTTACTGTGAATTTCATTTCCCCTTTAATTGATGTAAATAGAAAATGCTTTGTAATTAAAGTGCTATTATTTGTGTTAATTTATTTAATTTCTATAGGGCATCATGCCTACTGAAGAACAGTGTGAAACAAAGATTTGTATTTTTACTGTTTGTCTTATCAATGAGTCAATACATCAGTATCACACCAAAGTGTCTACCCATAGCATCCTTTGTATACGTGTTGTGTGAGCGAAGTGTAATTCTCTACTTGTGGATGTACTGAGAATACACATTAGATCCGCTATGATAATTTGAGCCATGCTTAAAAAAACAAAGAAACAAAGCCTGCAGTCAAAAGTTGCATTAACATGAAACAGTATAATTTATTTTCAGTTCACAGTGCATACAGTTGTGTACCATTGTACCAAATTACTCATCAACAGCACATTAGATTGACCTCAGTTGTTTAAGACAGTTTTTCTGCAATGAGAACATGCAAGTTAAGTGTGCACAGAGCTAGAAAATCACTAGAACAAGGGACTGAGATAAAACATTGCCCAATGTCACTAGTTTATCACTATACTGAGAACATGGCGGATTTTTTGTTTGTTTTTTTGTTAGAGGAAGTGCTCCATCTTTCTCCATCGAACTCGTATATTTAAAAACTCTGTTACGTTTAATCTTTGTTCCCACTCTGAAATAAGATCAAAAAAACTCCATGGTACCTCAGCAGAAGTTGCTACCTGATTTCAATCACCTTACACCCACCTCAAACCTGAAATTTCAGGACAATCATTCTTCTCATCAGTGGCTACATTTATCAATCGTTTTACTGCAAAGTGCATTACACTGTAATGCCAGGAGAGTGGAGAGAATGCTTTCCAACTAAACGCAGGCACGCACTCTTCTGACTTCATCTCTGTACCCCTAGTTAACGAGCTAGTCAGCCAGAAAGCAGTCAGTCGGGAAGTTGACAGACATTCAATGATAGGAACACTGCAGCTTCACAGCAGCCAGGCTCCGTTTACACTGAGCTCAACACTTTCTTACCCACTTCAACACAAACACAAACTCAAAAGCTCGGTATCTTCCAAGCCGTCTTGCTTATCTTGAAACCTCAGACACTGAAATAGCCATTTCTTCACTACTGTATAACATTAGTGTAAACGAGACCAAAGTTACTAAAGCATAAAGGTGCAGTTCACCCAAAATACAAAACACAGATATTTTCTCAACCCAAGTGTGATCTATTCATCCAGATAGTTTCTGTGCAATCTGGCGAGGTTTCTCCCCTGTCTCCCTTCACACCAATACAATGTGCCTGGATGGGTATTAATTTATGAACCCCCTACCATCAAAAATTTACATGTGAAAAACTGGACAGCTTTCAGTGGTGATGAGTTTTGTTGGGAACTATTTCCTGCTGAACAACAACAGCAAACTCTACCTATCCAAAAGAATATCCATCCAACCCCGCTGTACTGAGGTGTCAGGAGACTGGGGAGGTCACGGCAGACTGGAAACCTCACCAAATCACACAAAAACCACCTGGATTGATAGACTGAACTGGAGGTATGAGGGAAAATATCTTTGATTTCTTTGTATTTTGTCTGAATTTTGGCTGTTCCTTAAAATGTCACCCTCACTCTCTACCGCAGCTGTTGGTAAGACACTGCTCAAGTATTTCTCCACAAACCTCTAAGGTTAGATTTACAGTAGTCATGGGTGTACAATAAACCAACAAAGAAAAGTAGCTTTGTGGTAACACTAAAAATGGAAGGCAGATGATTTAATTCTACAATAATCAATGCAAGGCAGAATGAGAGTGTGTTCTACAATCCCTAGTGCTATATCCATCACTTTTGATTTGATGGATGTGTTAAATACTGACACAATTTTAATACCAGAACAGACCACATTTGGAGAAATGTGTTTGAAATTATAGCATACAACAAATATATATACATGCAGGTATAGCATTAAGCGGGTATGCTCTTCCATGTGCACGCAAGTGTCAGTCGCTGATTTTGATTACAAGGTATCAAATGCTTCTCAACATGAGTGGCTAGATGGGACATGCGATAATATTCTATAAAATTTATCTTTTTTCAAAAAAATAAAATCTAAAACATTCAAATATTTGTTGTCATTTATACAACATATAACATCAATCATATATTATCCATGTAAAATATACTCAAGCCAGCAAAAATACATGTCTAGTCATAGTTGAAAATAATTTTTCATCAATATGAAATCAATATTGATGTTTAACTATAGAGACCCTTTTGAATACAATTAACTCAGAACGGGTGTTCAAGGGAATCACATAAGAGAGAACAGAAAGAAAATCACAAACTATAATCACAAAATATTAAAATTAAAGAGAGAGTACCTAAGTTACAAAAGGACAAATACAATGAGAGAGATTCAGAGATCCTCTCTTAAGTACAGGCAGGGAGTTTCCCATCAACCACTGCAGCAAAGCAAACATCTGCAGGAGTAACACCAGCAATAAACTGTGGGTCTACAAACTCTGGATTAGTCTCAAAAATAAAGAAGCTAGCTGAAGACAGTTCAAGTACCAAAGTTGATTTCAGGTCAGCGCGGTTTCTCTGGACCAAATCAGGCCTACTTGTTCTGGTTTCTTTATGATATAAATAACAATAACTGTGTTTTAAGAGCGGTCTGACGACATAATCCCTTGTACCCTTACCGATTTTAATACTGTACCTTGTTATGATTATACTGGGTGGTACTCATATAAGGCACACCATACACTCAGTCATTAACACCCACAGACGCAGCTCAGCTCGCACACATGCTGACCACACAAAATATCTTTGATACACATTTAGGGTCATGGACTCAAATGAGTCTTCACTAATTATCTAATTTGCTATTTGTCAAATAAAACAATGAAATCTGATGTAATAACTGGTCAAAAAAACTGACCATTTTGACCATTTTACCGTTTTGCATAGTAAATTATTTGAAAGTATTTTGGATGAATAAAGGCCAGTAGAGGGATTGTTCTGGAGTCTTTTTTTTTTTTTTGGAAGTAACAGGACCGATTCCTGGGCCTTTAGAAGCACGCCAAAGACTTTATGAGCAAATCGTTAACGCAGAGCAGCACTCAAAAAGTGGAGAGGGAGCTGCTGTTAAACCGCCACACTGACTGGCGTCTGGCATAAATCATAAGAACAACGAACCATAAACATAATAATCCCAACACAAGCACATGAAAATGCTTTCTTCTTTCTCTGGGTTTGTGGCAACGCAGGGAATCGTGGGAAACACAAATCTCTGGACGCAGCAAACTCTCCACGGGAGAAACTGTTTTAGAAAAAAAATTGACTTTGTACATGTTACATCCATATAGCTACTCTCTGAGGAGAACCGTATTGCTTCATTACAGTACAATCATCAAGCATTGCATTAAATTACAGTGTGACTCTAACCTAGAAGGACAGAGCTTGCATTTCCTCGGGAATGAGAGAATAAAGCCAAGAAAGACAGAGAGAGAGAAAGAGAGATGGACTGGATGACATAAAGCACACCTTCACCATATCGCCCCCTCACCCCTACAACCACACGAGCTCTGCAACGACCAGCCAAGAGATAAAGTGTGACGTGCTGAAAGAGGTGAGAAGGAAAGCAACGACCGAGCACGATGGAAAGAGAGGAAGGGGAAAAGCTTTAGAGAGAGGGAGGGAGAAACAGAGGACAGATATGGGCGTTTTCATTCATTTGAACTGTATCTGCACTCATTTTCCTCTCTTCAGACTGACTGAAGTGTCCTGAGAAACGAGAGAAAGAAATAGTTCTACCTATGAGCATCTGATTATCTGGAATGCAACTAAAAACAGCACCTTTAAGCGCATCATATATATTAAACTACTCTATTTATCCATAGAAGTACAGTGCTGTGGAACTAATTATCTTTTCATTACATAAAAAAAAACATTTGTATTTGTAATTTGACTGAGTTCATTATTCTGATTATAAAGTACCTGTTACAGTACATTAGGAAATATAGATTAAGACAGCGCAGTGCCAAAAACAAAATCACACCTCCGTTTAAGGCATGGTGATAGATTAACTATATTACACAGTGTATAATTACTTCCAAAGGCCAGAGCTGACGGTGTGTCTGTAAAGTGTTTGATTTTTTTTTTTTTTTTGTTGCTGCTCAAATGGTGTTAGTACCAGGTAACAGTGACTGAATCATATCTGTTCATCTACGAGTGCAAATTCAGTTTGACCTTGTCAAATGTTTGAAACATGATGAGTGTAAGACTGACACGATGGTGTGATGAGGAGACATCATCCCTTCTTAATCCTGATGAACTACTGAGCCTTTTTTCTGCATTCCTCAAAAAAAAATCCCTCCGTTACTGGTCGGCTAGTCACATTTTCCCCTGGATTCAATTTACGGGTCTTTTCGGTTCTGTATTGTTAATATGTTATGAAAGGAAAAAGACCGACGTGTGAATATACCAGTGTCGTCCAGAAAGTCGTTATTATTACAGGCAGAAATACTATGAAAGTCACAGCGAGCTGTCGATACCAACTCATCATCTTCTGTTTCCTGCTCCGGAGGCTGTGACTTCTTGTTCGTGGCAGCCTGTATAGATGATGACATCAGACTGGATCATAACTCTTCCTCATGGCTGAATGGTAAAATCAGCAGAGGCTAAACCGATCCAGTTCTTTGAGGCAGCGGCTAATTGAACTTGAAGATTTACATTAATAGAGATTCAAAAGAACCTATGGCATTTTACAGACGCTAACTCGTATCCCTCAGGGTCTGGCCTCCCTCAGGATTTGTCGGTGGCTTTGCCCTGGACGTGGTGATGACTGTGGCTGTTGTTGGAGTTGCAGTGGACTTGGGAGAGCTGCAGGCTGGTTTGGAGGACCGAACCAAGGCAACACATGGACTCAATCTCCTCCAAGAGGCCTTTTTCCTGTACCGCGGCAGCCCCAGAGCCTTTACCCTGACCCAGACACAGGCCTAGCCCCAGGACCCCCTCCTCCGGGACTTCTTTCTCCCAGGGGACCTGCATAGCTGACTGGCTGCTCCGCGATGGGCTCCCCTGACCCTCCTGGCGGCCCTTGCTGCTCTGCCTCTGGAGGGCCTTTTCCTGGTAGTGCCTCACCGTCTCCTTGGAAAGCACCTTCCTCCTCAGGATGCTGGTGGAAGCGGTGGCGTTCTGGGGCTGGAGAGACTCAGTGCTGGTTTGGGGGTCTGAGATGGTTCGACAGCGGGCCACTGGCACAGGGGAATAGGCTGAGTGGCAAACCGCTGGTTGTGGCGGAGAATTATAGGCGTGGGAGAGAGGGGGAGACGGCGGCGGGGTGGGTATAACTTTACAGGACAGTGAGGGCGAGTAGGAGAAGCGGTCGCCTTGTTGTCGTCCTGGAGGTAAAGATTGAGGGGCTGGTTCTGAATTGTGCCGAAGAGGATGTGACTGGGGCTTGGAGACGGTACCTTCCTGCGCCTGGCCCGTGTCTGGGACAGCGGTCAGAGCGGGCGGTGGAGGCGCCGCCTTGTGGTTCTTTGATACCTTCATACTGCTCTTGTTGGGCTGTCTGCGTGGAGACGGGGGAAGGTGTTTTCCGTGGATTGCGCTGTCATCCTGGCCCATATTCCAGGCTCCCTGATCCCCGTCTCCACCGGAGCAACTCCCACCTGAAGGTTTGGACTCGCTGGAAGGCGTGGACTTGTTCTGGAACAGAAGAAAAAGGGAAATACAATGAGATAAAGCTTCCAACCATCATTGCAGCTCTGTAGCTGATCCTGACCTCTGACCTCCCTTGAAAGGACACATTCTGAGAGTCTTGTGTTTGTGTATATTTTAAAGAATCATGCACTCTCATTATGGTGCTCTTTAGTAAATCAATGCTATACTATATGTGAATCCATTCCATGTGTAGGAAAGTCCATGGCCCTTCTCTGATGACAGTCGTTCACATAATCAAACGTTCTTCCCTCTTTCTTGCCCCTTGTCCCTCCTCTCTTCCCCCATCTTTCGTACCGGGGCGATGTAGTCCAAATCATCCATGGACCGGAAGAAGTCCAGGCTCTTGGCAGCGCTGAGTTTGCCCTGCTCCATCGTCGTCGTGTTCAGAGAGTCCAGGATCTCCTCCAGCAGGTTCATCTGACCGCTGTTTGAGGAGTCGATGTCCAGGTCCAGTGAATAGGAATCGTCGCTGTCCTCGATGTAGGAATGTACCTCGCCGCTGTCCTCCGAGGAGATCCTGAGAGAGACATGAGCACAGTGCCAAATCATTCCTGTGACAGGATCTGTTTGTTCTCATATTGGATAAAATAAATCTAACTTATGCACATCATATGTTAACAGAAGGAGGGGATTTTTATTTAGCCATGAAAACATTTAATATTCTGTACGGTGATATAATTAAGAACAGTACAACAACCGGACTACTGTATGTTCAAACCAGTTCCTTCAAAAAGAAACAGTTAAAATATGTCTGCTTGACTTACACTATTACTGACTCTGTCCACTTGGGGGCAATATTATCATGACTAAAGAGATCCTCAGAAATATACTTAGAGAGTGAGTTTTGCCATAAGTTTATTATTATTATTCTCATAATTTTTTAATATGATGAATCAAATGTCCAACAAAATGTAAACACTGCAAATGTATTTACATAAATGGCATACAATACTGAAAAGGCCACGATAAAATAAACATTTTTCAAATTACAAAATGAAATGTGTTGTGATGCAATATGGCATAAAACTATACAGGCAAATATTAGTCAGGCCTTACTTGCTCGCAGTGTCCAGTTCATCATCATCAAGCCCAAATCCCAAGCCCTGATCACGAGGACCGGCACTCATAGGAGACTTGAAGTTATGCTGTTGATGAGAATGACAGCAAAAGGTTGTTGCTACGATCCAAGAATAAAATGACAGAATAATGTGGACGAAAGGAAAATTCTCACAGATACAGGGCTCCTGGTCAGAGCGATGCGTTTGGAGTCTCGATGGTACATGGTGTTCTGTGCAAACTAAAGCACTGCCTTTCCTACAAGTATGACCGAGGAGGTATAAACTCCAGGTCTGTTCATGGTGGTTCCCCGTAAGACAAGAGTGCTGGCTCATTTTAATGAGCCTGGACCCCAAGGGTACAGACTAAATTTGTCAAATTTGAGTCCAGGGATAAAAATCTTTAAGATCCCCTGCAGTATTTTATCAAATTTGTCATTGTGTATAAATCCCGTGGTATGCACACACTACTAGCTCGTCTATGAGTAACTGAACTGCCATCAGTAAACATCATCTTACCATTTGCATTGTGATACCAATGCATGTGATGTGATCGCATTTGTCATTGCAGAGTACTGAATTATCAGTGTGTACTACAGTTGTTGGACACAGTGGGTTTAATAAGCCACCTGTGTACCATGTTTAATAGGCGGGTTAAAGAAGAGAGAGAGGCTTTACAGAGCAGGGCAGGACTCTCCCCATGGGAGCCCAGATCTGCCCCAGGCTGCTTATTAACATGCCTTCCACTACGACGCACGTGTATCTCTCTCACTGCGTGCGTATGTGTGTGTACGTTAACACTTTCTCGTACAAATTCACTCACATTTCCATTTTGCCCACAATGTCTCACCTATCTTTTTCTCACCTATCTTATTCTTTCCTAATTTCACTTCCTGACACCTCACTCGTCCCTCAGTCTCTGTCCCACCATCTTGTGCCTCTTGTCCTTCTGCTTCGATCAATGTCTCTCTCAGCGTCTAAAGCTGGACGTAAACACACACCGGTCATTGGGGCACTTGCGGGGTACGATGCGAACAGTCTGTCTTAGCATGAGAAAGTTAATCATTCATAAGAGCACAGGACACCGCCATGTTTTCACTGTTCTTTTTTCCCTATTAAGCCCCGCCTCTATGTATGTCTCTGCATGTTCCTCCATAAACTCATGTTTACCACATTATCAAAGCCCATCACTGAGGAACGGGTCTTTAGAATCCCAAAAAAAGTAAGTTACAGACATGCAGTGAGTTTAAAAAGTGAAGAGACTTGTGTTTGTGTGTGTGTTAATGCTGTGGAGAGCGAAAACAAGACAAAGCGGGAGAATGACAGAGAATTTTGAGGAATAGAGGTAAGTCGCAAAACGTTCAAGAACCAGAGGAAGAAGGGCACTGATGAATTGCAGCAGGAAGAAAAGAAAAAAAGGAAGGAAGGAAAGGAGGACGGAAGGAAGGAAGAATATACCGAGAGATTCCTCAAAGCCCCAGAGAATGATGGGAGGGGCTGGGCATTGGGAAGGCAAGCCAAGCCGGTCTTGATTAGCCGACACAGTGCCAGCCAGACAGGCGGAATGTAACGTGTGGCTGGG